>JAUBNQ010000014.1:18083231-18148349 GCA_032353495.1 Ctenopoma kingsleyae | reverse complement strand
TTTTTGTCCTTGATCTCTCCAGATTTCTATACAGAGATCACACTATTGACTATTTGTCACTTTAGCCTAAAGAAGCTGTTTTTTGTTCATTTTTTTGTTTGTTTTTTATTATGTACATATTGTCTATATTTCCTAGATGTATTCGAATAAAAAAAATAATAATAAAACACAAAAATAAATATATATGATCATAATAGCACTCCCGAAACTAATGGTGGCCTAAGACTCTTGCACAGTACTGTATAAAGACACCTTAGAAGAATTAATGGGAAAAAGGAAAAATATTAAATAAAAAAAACATTAATTTTGTTTCATTACATGCAGATTTTACCCATGACATTACCCAGAATTTAGTAATCCTTCCAGTAGCTTAATTGCTTAGAGCATGCACGATTAACATCTTGTGTAATTAAATGTGTCTCAATTTAAATCGTGGAATGATTTCCATAAATACGTAGGCTGTGCCACCTGGGACACCGCAACTATTTCAGTATGTTTTTACAGCTGAATGCTGAGCCCCAAACACTAACACTTATTTAATCACATATAAAGTCCCATTTATTTTTAACTCCACACACACAGTCTATAAGATCTGTAGGAATGTTAATGCCACCTACGTATATGGAGCCTGATAATGTTCACGTTCTTGTTATCTGGACTTTTTGTGTATTCAGTAAATGTCTGCGCCAACTAATATCTAACGAGGTAAAAAAAAATGAAGAAAAAAAAACAACCTCAGGTCCTGTTTGTTTCATGAATATCTAGATATAATTCTCAGTATTCGACTGGAACCAGTAGAACACGCTGCAGTACAGCACAGGACATTTTTGACTTAAGACTTGGAAGTTGATTTGCATTGAAAGGATATTAAAAATGATCTTACCACAGTGACAGATGTTTTCAGTTGCTGTGTAATGTGGTATTTTTGCCTGGGATCTTTGTGTTCTTTGAATATTATTTTAAAAAGACTTAGACAACCTACAAACAAACATGTAATCCTTTGAGAGAAGCACAAAAATCACCTATACCTATATATAGAGGTATGAATTATTAAAATGTCTGGCATTTAGCTTTAAAAACAAACTTAATGAACACACTAATGATCATTAAGTGAAAATAGCAGTAAGGCGTTTGTGGCCAGTACATGAGCTCACTTGGCAGCTAAACACACTTCCCCGCTGCTTTAACGCCGTCACCTGCTGAGCTGTTGCTGTGGCAACAATCATGTCAATACCACACCGGCACCTATAGCTGCATGAACCATTAATCCTGTTTCAAACATGTCTCTCTTTTCTTTTTGTCTCTGTGAGCAATAAAAAAAAAAATCACCTCAGCACTTCTGCTGTTTGAGCTAAAAGCAGCGCAGACAGGAAGTGTCACTGCGATGAGATCAAACTCACCTGTAAATGAGGAAACTGGAGATTCCAAAAATGATGAGCGCTAAGCCGGATCCCACAGCAACAATGCCCAGAACTGGCAGATGACCTGGAAACAGGAGAGAAAGGATTCCACACTGAGTTGTCGCTCATGTGTTCAACAGATGTCCACATTCATATCTTTCAAAAAGAAAGGAAAGAAAGAAAGTGGCGCAGTGAAAAACATAGCTGTGACTTCCCACAGTACAGCCGCACGGCTTTAGCAATCAGCCGCAAACAGCAGCAAAAATTTCACACAGCTCTGGCATTCCTGATATGTGCAGTATTTAAAATCCTGATGGAGACTAATGATTCCACCTCCTGTAGGTCATAGAATATGATATAGATTTGGCACAGGTTTCATGCCGGTTGCCTTTCCTGATGCAACTCATCAGTGTTGCACTGGGCTTGGTACCGGCACCCAGAGTGCACTGGCTTGTGCAACTGCAGTGGCTGGGGTTTTGTGGACATCTTGAGGGCTCAGTGTCTTGTCCAGGGACACTTTAGCATATGACCAGGTGGAGGCCTGGAACACCAACCCTAGAGTCGAGGGGCAACCGCTGTACCAAAAAGCAGCCATTAAAGGTTACACTTATTCCATTTAATTCCAAGAATACGATAAAAAATATTCATATCAAATGCAGTATTTACACAGCTGGAGTCAAGATACATCCAGCATAGCAAAAATCTCTGAAAATAAAGTACAGTTGAGACAAATGCTTCATGACTCATGCAGTACTATACATATACTGTGCAGTACACATCATACAGTAAAGCTCTGACCCGTCTGTGTCACATGTTAGGATTCATCCCCTGCAGGATGAAACTATTTCTTGACTAAACAGTTCATCCATCTGGCCAGCACGTCTGGGCAGCATCGTATGCTATTAAAGTACTGTATGTTTGCATTGAGTACAGCTTTGTGTGCAGTAACAGCATCCAGCTGTTGTATAGAACCGGGCAGGATTCATCAAATAAAAGTTGTTACTTAGATGTCTGAACAGTAAAAAGTAAAAGTAAAAAAAGTGCAAAGTTCATTTACTTTGATTTTTTTTATAGTAAATATTCTGTATTGGTTTACTGGGATTGCAAAGTTTGATATTTTTGCAAATTGCACTTCTATTTGATTTCAGTTATCTCATTCTCTTCAAGAAAACAAATGGTATAGCATACAATCATGTCGGAAAGTATTTAGACATAAGACATTTTGACATGTACTCAATACTTTTAGAAGCCCCTTTAGCGGTAATGACAGCTCTAAGTCTTGGGCAAGTCTCTACAAGCTTCTCACACCTGGATTTAGGCAGTTTATCCCATTGTTCATGGAGCTGTCTGGAGTTCTGGTTCATTTTAAAGGCCTGATTGATGATGATTGATGAGTGTTACAAAGATGTTTGTCTTTCTGACGGGACTTGTGAAGCTCCGTTAGGGTGTCCATACAGTTCCTGGTTACCTCCTTGGCCAAGGCCTTTATTGTTCAGTCAGTTTTGGCAGTCAGTTCAATTTGCAACAAGTGAACTTCAGCCAGGTTCTAGGCACATCTCAAGGAAAATGAAAGCAAACAGGAAGCATCTGACCACAATTTGGACGCTACAGCAAAGGGTCTGAATATTTTTGTAAATAAGAAAGATATTTTAGTTTTTGATTTTTAGTGAATTTGTCCTTTTTCTTTAAATATGTTTTCACTTTGTCATTATGGGCTATTTTAAAATAAATTAACAATGCAGTGAAATGTGCAAAAAGTGTTTTGTGCGTCATGGTGTGAAACTGTTAGTCAACAACATTAGTTTCTACGTTTCTACAAATTTCCAACCATTCATTATCATCGGTGCTGAAAACAGCACTCGAGAAGGCGACATCCACACTCTCAGCCCTGCAAATTATTTGAAAATGGCTTTAGATTTTTGGACAGAGTCAGATTTACTGCTCCTCTACTAATTATTCAGGCTTCATACCAAAATACAATTTATAATTGCAGTAGTTTCACTCCTCAGTTTATCATCTGTGACATGTCCCTCTAAAGCTGTCACCCTGATCACACACCAAAGTCCATTTCCAGCACTTATCTTGTTAATTCAAGCAAATATTACTATTCTACATTTGCTCTTTCACTTCGCTGCTGGAAAGACGTGATGAAACTGAAAGAAAACAATACATTTGTCATCACAGAATCAACATGAAAATATCACATGCCCTGAGATGACAGTGATAAGATAAACAAAGGATCAGTGCTCTCTAATATCCATCTGACGAGCAATTCAATCTTACTCTAAGTCAAGAAGAAAAAATCTGCCATTAAGAGGGGGAGATAATTTCACTTCATGTCAATGCTTATCATAAACTTCCTTGTCACAATTCTCTCCATGCAATTTCCTGAAATCAGTGTCCATTAGTCAAAGCTTATGTTGTTTGTTTCCAGAAAATACTTCACTTAAGAAACAGGTATAATGATCTGTAGGCAGATTTAGCTCTGAGTAGGGGGTTAGGCGTCTTATTATGATGGATGGTGTAGAGCTGACATACCATCATTGCAGGAGGGATCGTCTGGGTAAAACACACAGGGGGGGTTATCCAGCGGTGGGCCCCCACTGGGCCAGTGAATCTTCTCTGTCTGGGACCAAATGATCTCTTTGGTGGTTCCATTGTAGTAGGCGACAAGCTAAAAACAAGGAGAAAAACACTGTTTTACAGGGATGAAAATGACCAAACCTGCTGGTATAGTACACTTCACAGCACTTCCCTGTGTGAAGTTAAACAGCAAATTATTTATTAGTAAATGCAAAATAATATTTCCCATGACTTTTTATCAATATCAGTTTTCACCCATGTTCTCTTCAGATTTATTTTTTGCTATGCGAGCAGTGTGGCGTTAGGGATGGCAGTGTTGGTCTTTGGTCAGCATGTGGAACTGATACTGGCTGCACAATATTTAACCAATCTCTTGTGCATAATTGTGGCTTAACAGTACACAATATTGCTTCTAGATATTTCAGAAATTACTAGTTTATTATTAGACGTAGACCCACCTCTTTAACCCATGACCAAAGAAATCACCACATTTTGTCATTTTCTATCTGGGACAGCCCAAAATTGTTCAGTAACCTATACTAGTATACTCACCTTTAGAGACAGCAGATTGACTTTTAAGTCAATTAAGTAGAGACAAAGTCTTAAGTACAAACTAACAATGGATTGTCATCGAATATAGAGCAGGCTGAAATCACTCATTAATCATTTTCTGTCTGACATGTATCAATGCCATAATTAGAATACAGCTTTTGTGTTACCACATTCTCCATTATGCCCCTCCTCCCAGTGGGAAGTCACCAAGTTACAGGGGTCATATCAAGGAAAAAGCCTCTGTTGGTTGTCTAGTATAATCACAGTGATGACTTTTCCAGAAATTCCACTCTATTCCTTTACAGAATCTCACAAATAATCATTTTTATTATTAAAGTATTTTCTTGTTGTCACAATTTTTAGACTTATTTAATTATTCCAAGATTATTGTGTGATAATCTTGGAATAATAATGTGTGTGGTGGTCCAGTATGTGAAGCCCCTGTTCTCTTAAAAGTTGGATTGTGGTGACTCACAGAAAAAAACATCTTGCTCTGTCTGTGATCAATGATTTAAACATACACAGTAAGCCAATCAAAACTTACATGCAGATACGAAAAGCTTTGCATAGCATGTGTGTGTATGTGTGTGTGTGTGTGCTCGAGCCTTATGCTGACAGTACAGCTTCCTGAGTGGCATCTGTTGTCCTGCTGTGAAACACGAGTCAACAAGCTGGAGGAGTTTTTATATTTTCCAGTCCTGCTCCCAGCATGTTGTGTCCTCTCTGCTTAAACCTTGAAGGCTGTCACCCCCACAAAGGGTCACGAAAACAATGCAGAATGTGATGGGTGAAGGGCGCGAGGCTGCACAGTCTGAAATAGCTGCAGTATTTCAGTTCAGACCTCTCTTGTGTTCATTGCTGACAAATACTATATATCCAGTGCAAATACTTGCATTAAATAGATGTCTAAATCATGAAATACACACACTGTGGACAAAAGTTTAATAGCTGCAAACTACACTCATATCTGATGATCTGATGAGTTGTCTAAGGAGCTGCGATGTTCAAGAAGGAATTAGAAGAACATAGTTGTCTAAAACATCACTGTCTGCTTTTGCATTCAAGGAATTCGACCAATTATACACATCGGTGTCTGTTTACGAGTCTTACAGCATGTGTGAAAAGTTGCATTAAGTATTTTGGGGCTCCAGAGGGCAGAGATAAATTGTCTCAAGTGACGTCATCTGAGTCAGCTTTGGTTAGAGCTGAAGGTCACAAGTTTGAAATTTAAAAAATGTGTGGGGGTATGGAGTTAAAATGAAGTGAATTTGTGAGCGCTCTGTGAGCTCTGTCAGACTCGAGGCTACTACCACAACCCTCTCAAACCTCTGACCAAACTGTCGGCAGCTGAGTTAGACTGAGGGAAATAAGACGATAAAGAAAATGTGTAGAATAAAAAAAAGCCCACATGCGGTTCTAGTGCATCATTGTTGGTTGGACAGTGTTATAGTGGTGAAATACCAAATGTGTGGAAGATTTCACTTCCCAAAAACAGAATTAGAAAAACAGCAAACAAAGGTGAGGTTGTATCAAATCGTCGTCCATCAAAACGTATCATTGCCATTTTGTCATATGTTGTATACTATTTGACATATTTCTCAGTCTGAGGTTCTGAAAACTGAAACGATCCACTGATGTTTACAACCAGACTGCTGGCTACTCAGGTCAACCACAGGAATTGACCAATTGAAAGCTGAGGATAAATGAGACCAGGAAATCATGCTGACAGTCTCTGAGGACCAATATGAAATTCTAACTGAAGTCAAATGTATCTAACCCACTTCTTCTACCCTCAGATGAGCTGTTTGAATCAGTATTTGCATAGCACAACATAATAAAGAAATAATAGATCTTATGCATCTTATGATTAGAGAAGTAAAGAGTATCTCCATGATAGTGACATCCATTTACTGTCATTGCATCAACTGCTAACACACAAGTCTACATTTACACAAGTGTAAATCAACAATGTCCCCTACTGGGAAAATGATCATGGAATGGGGAAAGACCTTTGAGTGTCTCTAACTGGATGTGATCTGTCTAAAGGTAGAGAGATTATAACTTGTCTCCTTTACTTTACTTTACTCTACTTCACTTTAATCCAAAACGAATTACAAAGAGAAGACACAAGCAATTACCATTCGGGTTCTGTAAATACTGAGTTACTACAAACTAAGAGCCCTGATAAGACCCAAACTTGTCAAGAAGAAAAACATGCTAGGAATTGTTAAGTGCTAGACAAATTTATTTTTTAATAAGTAAAGTAAAGTAGATTAAAACAATTATAAAACACTGAACGGCAGAAAAAGAAGACAAGTTACGACGTCTTTGGCTTTTGATAGCACAGTTTATAGTCAGCACCTTAAAGCTGCAGTATGGATGCAGTAGCATCATATATATATATGGTAGCGCAGGTACTGATAGTGCAGTGGGTAGAGCAGTCGTCTTCCAACCCAACGGTGAGCAGTTTAATTCTCAGTCCCAGTAAGCTACATGTCCGAGTCTGAAAGTTGAGTCATGGCAACTGGACGTCCTTCTTTTAAGGTAGAGACATTTTGTTCTGCATCCACAGAGCTTCGTCGGTCTGAGGGAAGTTGGTTAGAGACAAATTTACCCTCCAGGTTGGTTTCACCTAACACCTGCCTTGAAAGGCCTCGTTAAGTGAAACAAAGGCAGGGGAGGGGTGTGGGTAGATGTAACAGCTGGCAGCTCCTCCTGCCCCCATTAAGTGGGTCTTTGAGTGTGGCCGACCTGGTGGACGTGTGAATTGGGCCTGATTTTTCTGGGGATGGATGAAAGGGCAGCATGGTAGGTTGAAGATAAGTTACGTCTGAGGACTCCACCTCTATTGAGGAGGGGTTGTTTATTTGCACATGCAAAGCTTCCCTCACCCCTCTCTCATGTCTCTACATGTCCGAGGTGTCCTTGGACAAGACACTGAAATGCCGTAGTAGCACTGACACAGGTCTAGCAGCTATTCAAAGAACAATTTCCCCAAAGGGATCAATAATTGTTATTATCTCCTAGTGGCCACTCACAGTACTGCAACATAAAATCCCCCTGCAGCCCAAAAAACATTTTCTCCGAAGACCATAATGATAAAAGAGACGTCTGTAAAGTGGTTGACAGGACACCTCCATCTGCAACCAAGTTCATGCTGTAAAACTTTCCCACAGCCTTGAAAAGTAAATGTAAAGTCTATGGAGCAAGTGCCATGGCGGATCTAGAAAATTTTACATGGGGGGGTAAAGGAGTTGCTAGGCAGGGTGGCAATGCTGGACCTCCTCAGTGAAGTATATGAAAATCCCCTAGATGTAAATGAAGTCAACAAAATATCCACAAATACACTTTAAAACTATTTAATGTATCATTATCTCTGCTAAGAAAACAAAGACAATTTTTAGGTATAAATGAGAATATTGGCAACTGCCCCCTTGCTGTAGAGCCTTGCCCCTCCAGTTGCCCCCCCAATTTTTGTCCTTAAAATCATACTTGTAAAAACTAATCGCTTGTTTGTCCAAAAGCCTCTCATAGCCACCTTGCCCCCCCTGTAGATCCGCCCCTGAGCGAGTGGAAGGGCGCAGTTGGCTGCACAACACCTGAAGCCAGAAAACGTTTGTGGCTCATGCTACAGGCGAGCAGTTTCCAGTTACAGTAAGTGAGCGGTTGCCATTTAGTCCAGTATCCAGTTCTCATGATACATCCATGAATAGCATGTACTGTATTGATTCCAAGTCTCATGCTTGCACTAGGTTAAGTTGCATATTGTTGCTTTAGTCCCTTTGCATCTAGAGAACCCTAAAAAAGAGTTTTGTAGAAAGATTGGTGGTTGTGAAACTGTAACACAGTACATAAGAACAGGGTCTGTAAAGTCCCTTCCTCCCTCATTTCCTTATCAGCTGAGTGCATGCCTAACAAACATTACTCTATGCCAAATCCTGCTTATAAACTGACCCAGCTCTCCATGACAATATCTGTGCCTCTAGGTGTACTGAATGTAAAAATATCAAAAAAAATCTGTCCATGACCTTTCTTGCCTGTGGGACATTTGTGAAAATTCAGTCTAATATTGTGTTATCAGAGACTTTGGTGCATTCAGTAAACCTCTCAAACCCAGTTCTACAACTGAGCAATGACAACATCACCACCGCCAACTGAAGACGGAGGGAGAAGGTGTGTGATCCCTGCCAACTACCATGTTCTTTCCCAACATTAAATCCTGATCCAGACCTCCTGTATCATGCAGAAACATTTTAAACCACAGTAGAATATACAAGAATTAGTCCATGTAAAAATGTCATATCAGTTATCTACTTCTCCCCGTATCAAGCTCCAGTAACAGTAACAGTGAATACATTACATACCCCGTACTCTCCTGTCTCCTGGTTGGTCATCGCCCACAGGTTGACATCTATATCCCTGGCATTTCTGTGGTCTGTGGTAACAAGTCCAGTCACTCCTAAAAGCACAGGTGATAGTCACATAAAGGTTATGAGTCAGTGAGTAATATCATGTATGGTTCTTGACTGAAATGTGGTCATTTCACCAGCTCCCTTTTAAATTTACACGATTCAGTGCACACAGGAGCACACGTGTGTCGTCCAAGTGTTTGCGTCATGAACTACGATGACGGATAAACCAGGATATGTATAATTTAGTTTTGTTTGGATGACTCCGCAATATCCCTCTCTTTTTTTACCATCTAAAACAAAATACACACCAGAGGCATTTCACACTGAAGCGTCCACAGTAATGAAATGAAAGTTTTTCATTCAATTTCATCATGGGTCCTATTTTCCTTGTATTTTTTTTAGCTGAGCAAAACAGCCCAAATCAACCCCTTTAAGCTAAAGGAACAAAATCCCATTGTTCTGTGTCTCCCAGTATGATGTGAGCGCAGATCTGGCAACCAGCAAAGTAAACAAGGAAGTGTGCGAGCGCCCACCTAATACACAAAGCATCAAATGGATTACTCTCTGGAGTGCTGTGATAACTAAGTCTTGTGTTACTAAAAGGGCATATTTCAGTTGCATTTTAGGCTAAATGTTGTTTACCATGTTTGCTTGAAAGTTCCTTCTTGTCTAAGAAGCAGCATAATTATATCATTTCATTAATTTAATGTATAAATATTTCTGTATTATATCCAGTTTCATGAGGTCACACACGTGAACATCGATGTGTAGGTCCCAGTTTGGAATCATGTGATTTGATGTAACATAGAAAAAACAGTGACATGATTTATTTGGGCAACATTAGCTCACCCCAAAATCGGCGGTTCTGTGTCCTCATCGTGATGTTTATGCCATCGTTCTGGGCTCCGCCATCTGCCAACGTCTCCTCCAAAGCCATTGCGTAGAGCACGAAACCATCATAGAAGCTGCCAGCAATGTAGTCCATCTGCAAGAGGAGAGATGTAATTTAGAAATGCCAGCAAAGGGTTTCTGCAGCACACAGCATTTTGATTTAGAATCTTAATAATGGGATGAACAATTTTTATGGGAGGGAATGCATGTCCTTGAGCCAGGGTTCAAGAGTATGCGTCTATGAGATTATACAGTTTGGTCAATGAAAATGCAGAATACAAACAAACACTAAATAATAACTCTTTTAAAAAAGTACAATCGACTGCATTTTGGTGAAAAGTCACTTAATTAATGGCTGACATGAAAGCAATACTAAAAGAAAAAGATATTCATTCTTAACTGTTGACGACTACACAGCACAGAGGGGATATTTCTGAACAGAAAATGCTTTAAAAGATTAAAGAGGTTACGATGCTGCTGAGAACACACATTTTCATACAGTCTTTACTTACCAGCGATGGTTCCAGATGTACACCGAAATCCCTCCTAGCTCTGGCATGGAGTCTCTTCTGGAAGTCCTTGTACTCCGGGTTATCAGGAGACCGGTACGTTATGACAAATACCGACTGGAAGAGGCACAGAGACAGAGGAGGAAATAAAATCGTTAAAACTAAAGTTTGAATTATGGGACTTTGTTGTGTCTGTTGTTGTTCAGATTGACCATCAACCTGAATACCTTGTTAAAAACTTTGTGCCTTAAATATGTTAAATTACTGTCTAATATATTATTAGTGCAAAGTATAATTACATTTAATTCTACAACATTTTTACTGTGGGTTAATTTGTATTAAAAATTATCTCCACCTTTTAAAGATTAGATTTATGATTTTCAGGCTATATATACAGTATTATATACATACAATATTGATATTGATTGGCATAATAATAATAAGGATTTAAAATTTAAAAAGCCAAAGTAAGAATAAAAATAGCATTGATAAAAACAAATGAGTGAGTGTCAACTCACACATTTTGTGTTTCAAATAGCTGTAACCATGTATGAACACATTTGTTATTTGCTCAAGCGTTTTGATGGCGAAATAAAACATTCAGTCAGACACTGCAGCCCCCTTCATGGCCTCAGCTGATCTTTGATTCTGTCAATAAAGTCCCTGCTATCACAAAAACCAGTTCTATGAAGTCTTCTAGCTTTGCTTTTAGCTGGAAAAGCTACAGATCATTTTTCATGTTACAACAGTTATTGGAACCTGACCACAAACTTCCACAAGCAATTATTGCTCTGAAGGAAGCACACTACCATAATGAGACTTGTAATGGCTTGCAGACAAATTAACGCCTTGCATGATCAGCAAAAAAGGAAGTCGAGATTTTGTTCTCCAGCCAAGCTTTGAAGCAGTTTTGATCTGAGTAAACAGACATTGACATAATGCTTTAGCATTATGATATGAATTCATGGTTTCAACATAAAAAAATCATTTAAATTAGTCCTCTTGTCTCTTTCTTCTTGAATTACATCAAACCCCCATAACCAGGCGTAAGTATCAGACGACAAAATATAATGTACTGAATGCGTGTGGCTTGAATTTTCATTTTTTTAAGTTAGTAAGACATTTTGGTTGCAAACAAACATTGCTTTTTGAATTTGACAGAACAAATTAAATAACTTGATTATTATTAGTAGTATGTGTTAAAACATTACTCTTGTAATGCTGTTAGCTATTAGCATATTCTGCTGGAACATACAGTATAAAAGGCTGTTTTAGATGTGCAAATATAAAGGGTAGAGACATGTTAGCATACACACAAAATCGCTGACAAATGGAGCGGAAAGGAAGACATTTATTTGCCCACTATCTTAAGTTAATGTGTCAAATGCATTTAAATATTTTAAACTTGTTCATGTCCATTATGACACAACTGAAATAATCAATGTAATATTAAGCTATATTCATATTCAGACAGCCACTCTCCTTTAAAAGTTTTTGAACACTGAATTAAGAGAATCAAGAGTAGCCGACATGACATTTAGGGAGATAAATTAGACAGCGACACATCTGTGCCCACTCTCTCACGTCTCACTGCAATAATTTGTAGAGCCAAATGGCTTCCTGCGAAAACACATCCTCTCTTTCATTAATGTCGTGGAAGAATTACACTCCTTAAAGTGGATGAAGTGCCTGGAGGGGGGGTGAGGAGGTGGAGGAGGTCTGCGAGCGAGTTTGCCCGCCCATTCGCAAAAATGATGCAGATCATTGGTTTACTCTTACTCAACTCGGCAGACATGTTAATTAGAAACAACTGATCAACAATTCATCAGCAACAGTTGACAAGTACTGGCATACGAGCCAGCTGTTGGTTTTCATCTGGATTCAAGGATTTTGTTCTGTGTAACTCAGTAAGCTGAGCCTGATAAAGATTATGGGATTTAGAATCAAAACAGACCAAAAAACTGAGAATTAAATATCACAGACATGCATTTCTGAAGCCAAATGGCGGTTTGGGCTTTGTTTTAGTTCCTGCATCCAATTTCAAAGCTGGTTAAACAGTAAAAATCCACGTCTAATAAATCTACAAAGAATCTGAGCACAGTCTCAACATGAGTAATGATCCAAACAGATGAACGGGTTGTTTAAATCAGCCTTCATGACTCTGTGTTCTGTGTCCGCCGTACCTTGAAAACCTTGATGGGATCAGCCCAGTCAGAGTCGGAGTTCTGCCACGGTTTGCGATTCGCCAGGCTTTCAGCAAACACGTCCAGGTAGAAGATGGCGTAGTTTTCTGGGTCCTGGATCTCGCTCTCAAACAGTTTCATGATGCTCATGAAAGTGTCCAGGGGGCCGCAGAGGTACACGACTGCAGACACACAAAAAAAGGGTTTTCCAGATTCAGGTATGATAGTTCTTCACTCTCATGTGGCAGTGTGCATTATGCTGTAAGACTTTCAGATCTGTTCTTTTACTGTTGCTGGTCTTCTTTGTGATTAAATGTCTCTATAAATAATAATAATAATAATAATAGTTGATACTTTATTGACCCCCTTGGGGAAATTCTTTGTGGACAGGCTGCCCCCATTGAGGCGTTCAAAGGGGTTCGGGCTTGCCCATGGAAACTTCGTCATGTGGCCAGAAATTAGGGGGGAACCGGGAAGCGAACCACCAACCCTCAGGTTTATAGAATACTGCAGACTGCCCTACCTCACAATACTAATAACACCTACTAAAACCGTGAGCCATGGGACACATCTTTCACTGTTTATTGTAGCTTCACATATTGAAATCAAGAGTAACCTATAATGTGAGCAGTGGACAATACAGTTCTTCTGCAGCCCGCCCATATTTCAACTTTTTTCCATGTCTGATTCCTATAAATGTATAAATACAATGAATCAGATGTTCTAAAGAAGTCAAAATGGGAACAGTAATTATTCAGAGAGGGAGGGTTGTTGGTCCAGACTCTACATAGTGAAGGCAACCAAAGAAATTTCAAAAGTAGGGTTAGATATTATTCAGATTGTTCTATATGTCTGCTGATAAAATAATGAAACTGCCAATTTTATTGATTCAAATCAAGAACTATCTGTTGTAGGAATCAAACTTGAGACCTCTTTCACAGGCTCTGACAGCGTGTCTGCCCACAACCTTTAGCCTGCCACCTACATCCTCCTGCTGCTGAGTCATAAAAAACAAAAAAAACAAAACAAAACGTAGCATTATTTCCATTCGAGTGTATGTCAGAGTGGCTGCTGCCAGGTCCGAGGCAGTGCTCCCAGTTAGCAGACATTTCCTCATGTGTTAGACCAAAGTCGGCTGCTGCTTAGACCCCAGCTCTCATCTCTTCCAACAAGGTTCACCGTGCCAAGTAGTCCTGCTGTCTCCTGGACCACTACCAACATAAATGAGCTACACAGCCAGGGGAAAAATGCGCTCCTGTGTTGTAGCAGTTGTAGAATATATAGACCTGCAGAGGCTTTACTTTACACAAAAGCACATTAAATTGTTTGGTACAAGTTGTTCCACTTCACAGACTCCAGGATGGTAATCAGCTCTCTGTTCCTGCTCTGCTCTGTACCCTGCAGAAAATGTCCTTGTTATATAATTTAGCCTGCTATTATGTCCTAAATTCATATTTTCACAGGACAAGATTGTTTCAAGAATTTTATATAATCAAGTCTCATTGTAATGTTTTCAGTCCTGTTTGTCTGATAGCTGTTCGGGTATCTCAGAAACCTGTTGAATGGTTTGATGGGAGGTTGAGCCAAAGAACAAATGATGTGTGTTTGGTATTGAGCCAAAATTTCTCAACTTTGAAAGATAGCACATTTGATATATTCTCATGAATGTTAAATATACGAATTTACTGTGCACACAATTATTTTGATGCAAATTCAAACTTGTACTATTAAAATAGCAGACAGTAACTCATTTATAGATGGCAGATGTACTGCATTAGTTGTCTGAGAGCTTTTTCCTGAAAACTCTTCAGCCTGCTAGGTCTAAACACAGAAAATGTGATTATAAAAAGCAAGTATGTGACCTCACAAGACAGATATGTCCTGAGCTGTATAACACACCATGACTTGTTAAGATGTTGCTTTTTTATCATGTTCCAGACTTTTTTTGGTTTTTCTAAGGATAAACCGCCATTGTGGATAACATCTCTTTAAACAAGACCACAATAACACTTAATTCTGATTGCCTGACAATTATTAATGTTATAATACTTATAATTGTCTCAATTTTGAGGCTGTAATGTTTCAGCAGTACCCATTCAATAAATACTTGCACAGTAGTTTTCATTGTTTGAGGCAAAGTCAGCCTTGCACAGTGCCAACACATTCACAGGAAACAACACGTGCTACAGCTAGATGCAGTTAAATAGATGCAAGCTGATGCATTCGGCCACTTCAGCATCATTGACTGCCTTTTGTGCTCTTTCGAATTAAAACAACAATCAATTTTCTATGCCCACAGTTTGTTGGAAATAAAGCAGATTCACCAGTTGCTCTTTTTCCTGCTGCACCTCTCACACTGCAGTGTTCAGTATACAACAGTGGTGTCCTTTTTAATAGTACTCTGGTGTTACTGAAAGGCACCGAATAATCCATGACTGAAATCTGGACTGGATTAGTGGTACATTTTTAAATCTGGACACCTCAATTATCATCATTGTCAGTTTACAATGTGCTAAATTCAGCTTCCTGCACTCTACAGTCCAATAAGTTCGTCACTAAGTTATTCCCCATCAAATTTAAATGAGGACACTTTAGATTTGTGCTTCATTTTGCTTGAAACAAGCAAGTAAGTGATTTTTACATATACATTTTACACATAAATGAATCTTTTATTTCAAACAAGATCAAATTACTCTAAATACAATTCATGCTACTTGATTTCCTCTAACACCAACATAAATATCTCAACATCTACTTGATAGACTGAGACATAATTTGATACAGACTTTCATGATCACCAGAGGATAATTTTCAACACTGGTGACCCCCTGACTTTTCCCCTGGTGTGATCAGGTTAAATTCATTCACAAACATTGTGCAATACCTGCAAAACTCACAACATTTCAATTAGCATTAACTAATGTTAGGATGTTAAGCATGCTGCTATCAGCAGTCTTGCAGGTGCACTATCATGGCTGGTACATGGTAGATTCCTAGGGCCTGATTTACTAAGTGAGTACTAAATTGCACACACAGGCATTGTGAATGTATCTCCTTTTACTACACGTTGGTAAAAGTTGGTCATTCGCACGAAGCCCGTTCAAACATTTCTGTAGATCTACTGTTCCGATTTCATCTGAGAAAAGTGTTACAGTAACTCTCGTGATTATTCTTACACTATAGGTTTTAATCAAACCGTCCGACGCTGGACTGGTCAAATGATGAACAATTGCAAGCAAAAGTATTCATCTTGAAATTAAATATTTTGCCATAAGCTACAGTTGAGAATATGTCACTGTGTAAGCCATGTGTTCTTCTGTTTTTGTTAAAGAATACTGGACCAGTGTTAATAGAATGAAATTCTAATGTACTTGAATTGAGTTAAACAGCCTTTAATAGCATGAGATAACTGAATCCATTAGATTTTAAATCTTAATCTGAGATGATGTCACGCACACAGACATAAAGGTTTTGCAGTGTACCTTTATGATATAAGGTTACTTTGTCCTCCCTGATGTACATAAGGAAGACAAAATATTAGAAATACTGTACCTCTCAGCATAGCACAGCATGCTTTAACAGCAGCACAAACTACAGCTTCCAAAATGACCATAAAGTTTATCAAACAGTGCTAAACAGCTTCAACAAGAACTGAACCAAACCTTCCTGGTGGATATTTGATTTGATTTGAATAATGTTTCCTCTTGTTTTAATGTTTAATGTCTGACTCTGGATTATAGTTTCAAAAACAGATTACATGACTGAGGTGGATAAAGAGGTGGGTGTACGCTCTCTGTACAAGTGTACAAGTAATATTCCTGCACAGCTGTAACATTCATTTTCATAATTTGAGCAATTTAGATTCCTAATTACACTGTGTGCAAACTGGAACATTTGAGTTAGGGATGGCTGCACCGATAATCACCTGCAAGTCAACAAACAGAAAGGAAACCAGTTTACTGCACTTGTAGTTTTATTCGCCTACTTATTTAGATTTTCCTGGATTTTCTAACACGACTGTCATGTTTGTCTTACAGCTGAAAGTTTGAGACAGAGATTATCCTCAGGATCTTTGTCTTTTCTCGCTCTCATCTGTCTGTGCATCCTTTACAACTCTATTGTAAAGCTTTGCTTCTGTAGCAATCTTTTGTGTAGACGTCTTAGCAAAACTGAACCCATGAAAGCATCATCCAGTCCGTCTAACCTAACCCGCTATTGTTGCATCTTCTGAGTGTTTATACAGGAAACAGGATTTCTGTGATTACTCCGAGACATTACCTGAGCTTCATTGTGCAGAGACTCTTTTCATCACTCATTAGGAGCTATGATCCACTGGCACATTACTCAAAAAGCATGTATTCTTCCACTCACAAAGCTGAAATCTTCCCTCTTGTGTGCCATTAATGGACTGAAAAGCATCAAGGCGAGGGTGTCACAGGGCAGTATGATGGGAGCTGGAATATACTCAGTTCAGAGTACAGCTTTCATCTCATACAGTGCCGGAGCTGAAAGAGGGGGCTCTAAACTTTTACTTACAGGGTCACTTCACCCAAATTACATAAAAAACAGCAGTATCTAGCACACAGGTTTTTAGATGGCCATCTCTGGGATTTCTGCCTCCGTCCACATTTAATGCTGTTTAGTGCTGTCTTTCCAGAAACAGTGTCCCTGTGTATGGACCAAACAAAACAGACTGAGATAGGGTTTAGGTAAAGAGTAGGAGGTAGCTCCAATGACAGTGACCCCTTATGTAAAAATACTTCATTATAAGTGCGATGTTGAAGTATAGGTAGTAGTATTAGTAGTAAAGAGTTCTCAGGTTTAAATAATAGTCTGTCAGTGTTTCCAAACTGGAGGCATTTAAACACATTTTCACACTTTCTAGTGCTGCCATGATGTTGACCCTTTTGTTTTTGATTAAATTATCTTTACAACTTCTGCTGGGAAATTCAGTGCAGATATTCAGGGTAGCTTGACAAAGACTGGAAAAGACTTTTAACCCCATGATGCTTATCAAGTATTGAATATAAAATAAGAATCTGTGCTTCAGCACTTCCAGCTAAAAACTGCAAGAATACAAGAGTAATGGGAAATACTTAGTAAAGTTTTTGTTCCTCAAAAGTCTACTTGGTTTCTTCCCACATCTGTATTTTCCAGGTATTAAAATTAGGAATTTGGGGAATTAGGGATGGTGGTGAGAAGGGAGTTTAACTATTGAACAGCATGCAGTCACTCAGTCACCTGTCAAAGCTGCAATGATGTGTGGTTTCACACTAAAAGCCCCAGTTTCCCTTCGTAACCTGGGCTCAACCTCTCGGATGACTTGGATGACTGTACAGAGTTGATAGCCCGGAGGCTATCTGCCGGGATAGAAGTGAGCAGAATGCCGAGCCAGGACAAGTCCTGACAAAACCATTAGCTTCCGTGACCTGCAGCTCACTGCAGCAGATCCAAAGCTCATCTGGGAAATGTGGATGCTTGGCGGCTTGTACCTTTCACCTCTTTCCCTTACTGCTGCTGCGTCTGCTGCTGCACCACCCTTTAATTAACTTTACGCTGTGTTTATTCCATTATTTGTTGACACTGTTACTGTAACAACAGATTAAGATGTTTAAGACTTGGTTTGGTTCTCTGTGCCAGAAACCACAATACTTCAAGATTTACTGGTTGGAAGGACATTTTGCTCTGAGATGTGGAGATGTTTCCAAAAATGATTGCCTCCAAATGTTCCCATGAGTACAGGCAGATAAATATTTGTAACACACCCACGCACTCTAGCTATTAAGATCAGATATATGTTGTGGAATCTATTGGAGTATGTGAAAACGGGCTCAGACATGAGAATGGCCCCTTTTCCCTTTACATTTCCCAAATTGAGGGATTTCTTTGGTCATTTCTGACACCGTTTTAGCTTTTTGCACCCGTTCTTGGTTGTTTTGTGTCTTTTTTGACCTTTTGGTTTCTGATTTTGGCTTCGTACCATTATTGGAATAATTTTGTGTCTTCTGACTGAACATAATAATGTTCAAACACTTAATATGAACAGAAACTTCACAAAGACGCCCAAGAGGTCAGCAGCTTTCTGGCCACTTCTCTGTCAGCCTGTTCACTATCATTTTAGGGTACTTGAATCATCATACATATTTTCACTTTTCAGTGTAATGACACACTAACTTATCTTAAAAATTAGTATTAAAGCAACATGTTAGTAATATTAATATTTCTGACAAGGTTTTTCTTGGCAGAACAGAGGAGCATGTAAACTCTGAAAGCATAAAAATTCCCTCAACTGGAGATATGAGTATTTCCACAGTTGTTCTATGATCCATCATATTCATCATAAAGCCGCCAAAGCTTCCACTAATTCATGCTGACTATTATTTCAGTAAATCGTGTCTAAAATATATTTATTACAGCTTTAAGTGTCAGTTATAAACAATCAAAAACGACTTACAGGTTGTGAAAAATCCCCTTTACTAAAAGGAAAATTAAATTAATAGAGAAATAATAAGAACAATCTTCTTACAGAGCTGGGCTGTGATTAGCTTAGCTTAGCATTAAGACTAGAAGCACAGGCTGTTTCTGAACACAGTGAGGCTCTCAGCTCTTTATGCTAAGCTAAGCTAACTACACTCTGATTCCAGCACAAGTCATAGATATAAAATTCATTTAGGAAAGAAAAAAGCAAATACACATATTTTGCAAAATTCTTATTTGACTTTGACTTATCGACATGTCCAACTGTAATATAACCGAATAAAAAGGATAAGTTTCACCACCTGTTAGACATAGCTTATGTAGCTTATGACTGATGTATAGTGAGCATGGTCACAGCTGTGTTTCTGCACTCACACTCTCTGATCCCTGTGTGTGTCTCTCCTCACGCACGCACACACAGCCACAATCCAGACTCTCAGTCACACAATTAACTTTTTTCACAACAGCCTCACAATGTTTCCACTTCATTAAACCCGAGGCGCGAACAGTGACGAGTGATTTCACAGCCTCTGTGTGCGATTATGACTGCTTCATCATAAGACATCAAATAATTACTAATCAATTATCGGTGCCCCAAAAGCAGCTTAAAGGCTGGACAACAATCTTATTGCGCGCTCCTCACAGCATCACACTGTATATTATATCAGTGTTTCCACTGAGTGAAGTAAATCTACATTATTATTTAAAATAAACTGTGGATTTGAACCACGCGTTTGCAAAGACTGACAAGACTGAACAGATAAAGCTCTTTTGGATAATACACAGAAGAAGTGACCTGCAGGAGCAAGTGAACCACACATACAAGGCATGTTTTGGCTGAGACGGCACCCGCTGGATGACGACCTCTGTACCCCTCTCTCCCTCTCTCTCTCTCTCTCTTTAAAAAACGCAGGTGGTGGTCTTCCGCAGGCAATAAAGCAGCAGCAGCCAGACTGCCCACAGCCTAAACATTCCTCACTAACAACTCCGGAATAAACAGGCTTTTCCCTACACCTATTCCAGTCTATCTGCCGGGAAATAACTTTACTGTGACCTCATTCCAGAAAAGAGGAATCTCCACTGCAGTATTTAGTAGAATGAATGCTCCAAATTCAATAAACATATTTTATAAAAAACTGTTACTGTTCAACTTACTTATTTCCCCTGCAGATCATCCAGTTACATCCACTGGCGTTATCTTTATCACAGCCAGGTGGTGATCTGCTTTCTTTAGATATGTCACATGTTTCAAAGACAAGCTGCAGTTTTCATTTCATTTTTGCAGCTCACTGACCCCGGGCCTTGGTAAGAATAACTAATGTGTAAAACCATGTTTCGTGTTCTTCTCAGCGTTCACAACTTGAAATCACACTTTCCCTTCAGCATGAACTTACTTCTGCCGTGCTCCTTCATGAAAGTAATGATTTCCTTGTAGTCCTTATCGTCCTCATACGGCTGGGCCTCCACCGTGATGTTCATCTCCTCCTTCAGGTTCAGGTAGATTCCCTCCGAGAGGAAGTAGTGAGGCCGGTCGTCCTGCCGCAGGTCGTAGAAGATCACCACGGCCCGGGATGTCCAGTTGAAGTGCGTGTGCAGGACGTTGGCGAAGTCCCCGAGCTTGGTGGTGGACGGCCCACTGCGCACGATAGTCCGGTACTCCTCGCGCTTGTCGAAACCGTACGCCGGTCCTCCGGCTGTGATCAGCGGGAGTTTCCAGTGGGACGCGAAACGCCCCACGGAGGCGAGCGGGTACACGCACCCGGGCCCGAAGAACGCGTCCGGACGGATGTAGAGCTTGGCATCCACGGCCACCACCTGCGCCCTGCTCTCGGCGCAGGAGCCCGCAGCAGGGTCCTCGGTGCTGTAGTTGAGGATGCTGATGGAGCGACCGAGCAGCAACCCGTGTTTGACGTGTAAGTCCTCGTGCGCCATGAGGATGGCCGGGAAGACGCGCGGCAGAGCCCATGGGTACTTGTGGTGGTTGTCCGGGAGCATCACTGCCACGGTTATGTTACCTCTGCAGCCTGGGAAGAAGCAGCAGGACAACGCCGCGAGCAGACACAATCCCAGCACGACTCTGCTTCCCATTTTGCGTCCCAGCCACTCGGAAGTCCCGGAGAGCTAAATACGGCCAGTGAGTACGCACCGTATGAAGAGGAGACACGGCCGGCTGTGGCACCCTGACACCAAACCATAAGTATCAGTATTCCACTTTCTCTCTCTCTGTCTCTCTTCTCTCTCTCAAAACTCAAACAAACTTGACAAAGGCATTACTCCTCTCGTGCCAGCCCAACTGTGCCATGCGTCTGCGCTGCGTAAAATCCACATTAAATGAAGTTCATGTACTTCCCAGAGCGAATGTTCCAGCGCAGCGCGGTCCTCACACCGACAGTCTCACGGTAGAATGATAACATCCATCCAGATGACTGCAACTTAAATCAGAGCAGCCCTCTGCTCAGCCCCCGCACGTCACACACTGCAAGAAATGTGCGTAATTTGTTACTCACCGGTGATTTATTACACCGCAAGCAACGCGTATTTCTTGCAGTGTCAGTAAATCATTAGTGAGTCCATGCATATTTATTTATCTTTAGGTTAATAATAAAATGTTTCCAGTGGACTGAGGTGATTTCACTGCACATTGACTGCAACATTTCTTGAAAGATTTGCCTCCTCAGCCCTGTTTCCTGAAATTACAAAATATCTGTGTTGAGATAAAACGGCTACTAATTTAAACATGAACACACAATTGTTCGTCTTTAAAGAAGAAACAGATTGTAAAGCAGACTGAATTAAACGTCAAAAATAGTTGACATTTTTTGCAGCGTATGAAGAAATCCTCTAAAACAAGCGTGAGTCGCCCCCTGGCCGTCACTTAACAACCATGAATGTTTGGCGAGGTAAAACCTATCGCTGTGATCTCCAGTGCTTAACCCCTGCTGAACAGTTAGGGCTACAGAAAAAAATGGCCGGACTCTGCATGAAATACTCCTTATATAAAGCTGAATATGGACTTCAATATGCACTGACGCTGCGCATGTTGGTACAGTGTCAGAAAGTAATCCACATTCACCACAGCTTCTTATTTAAGCTCAGCTCAATCCAACCAGCAGGTGAACTAGTGGCGGCAAAAGCCAGTCCACTGTTCACTCCTCCTGCTGCTACCATGTGGCATTTCTTCAGTTATTGTTCACTGCACTCAGTTGTAGCAGTACGACCCTGAAACTGAAGCAATGGGATTCAGTTATTGTTAATTTTAATATAATTTTTTCCTACTGTGACCTGTTCAGTCTTCTAGCCAGCTGATGCCATACTACTGTCTTCTGAAATATTGGAAATGTTCATCTGTTTTGGACTAAAAATCCTCCTGAAAGTTTTTAGTCTGAGAAAGAAAAAAAAAAAAGTTTATGCATTAAGGCTGTGACGTGGGTTCATCGGTCTACAGATCTGAAGCTACTTCTCTGATGTGAGTCAATAAAACTGTATTCGTGCGTCTGCTTATTGTCGCTGTACACTGGAAACTGGAAGAAGTCTCTTTGTATCTTCTCATGGCAGCATATATATATATATATACACGTCTTCAGAGAGGTCAGGGGTCAGTGCTGCAAGTCTGTGTAACCACCTCTTGTAACTCCTTTATTAACTGAGTTTACTGTAACCTATTGACCTTTTCCACTAAGCTGAAACATTGCTCTCATGCTTTTTGCAAAAAAAAACAAATGTCTGAAAGCATGTTTATAAAGAGATGTCAAAGTACAAGCCGTGCTGTATTCACGGACACATAGCCAATTAAAATGGCTGTGTTTGCTTGGACTCTTGCAGCTGCATGTATTTTCTTTCCTTCCCTGTTCAACTGTATTCGCCTCCACCCACACTGCACTACCTTGAATTACACATTCATGATTCATCGTTTTCTAGCTTTTCAAGAACAACTCAGAAGTCAGCAGTCAAGGGCTTTACACAGTGCAAAAACATCCACCTGATAACTCATTAAATTTAGCATTGAGTCATTTGGCTGTCATCAGAAAGACATACAATATACAAGGGGGAAAACTATATAATTGAAATTAATTCATTCATTCATTAAATTGACTCCAACTAAATAAATTTCACACTGTTTAAACTGCCACTCTGTGATGTTGCGTAACACCCAAGAGACTCTAAATGTTTTTAATACAGTGTTCGTTAAGCTGGGATGTCTGATATAAGTATGATATAAAGAGGCCCGTGGCAGCTCATTAAGCAACAAATGTCAACTTCAAATAACACACATATATATCTGTAGCTCTAAATGAATGATTTTTATTTCCATTTAGTCAATATGAGCTTGTTAGGGGACGACTGCGCTGTAGCTGAGGGAACAGTCATATGCTGTAGTATACTGTATGTTAGACATCTGTGTGACCCTGATTCATCCAAATCTACTGTACATGCCATAACCACGTTAACAAATGTCTGACTTAATTTAATGCTGATCTCACTGACACGCAGGAGACGTTATGTTAGAACACATAAGACAATAAACTTTTACATTCTCACTGTTCAGCTTGTTACTAACTCCTCAACAGATTAAAAGGTAATGTGGCACGTATGCAGGACTGCTTTTAATCATAGCTGCTAATCAACCCATACATGGATAAACATGAGCATCCCACTGGTTTAACTGTTAACACAACGACTGAACCTAAATATTAACTGGCTCTATAAATGTTTTCACACATTTTGATTTGTCTCAGTGCTCTTTGTTAGTATTAAAACAAGTCTGTCTGTTGGTCCATTGGTCATTTGGCAGGCAGAGCTTCCTTCATTACTCCTTGAGCCAGGTGAGCAGCTGAGGCGTGAAGTAAGTGATGATGATGTCGGCACCTGCAACAGAGAGAGGGCAAACAATGATTAGCACCGAGTCTGATTAGAACAGGTTCACGTGACACTGACACTTTATATGATTTATATGATTCAATGCGTATTGCTCTTCACAAGCGTGGCCATTAGCACCAGATATAAACACTTCTGTCTTTAGATACAGATTAACAATGAGACACCAAAACAACAGAAAACAGCTTCATGTCTTCTTCCTTATTCATTATATTCTTCTCAGTTCTTAGGTGGGTAAAGCACTGATTTGGTGCAGATGGAGGGACAGACCAACATAGTGTCGACACGGCCTGTGTTCAGGAGATCTGAGGATCTGAACTCATGCCCTTCTTTCCTTCTTACCTGCCCTGCGGAAGGCGGTCATGGCCTCCATTACAGCAGCCCGCAGGTCAAATGCTCCAGCCTGCGCTCCGTGCCACATCATGGCAAACTCCCCTGATACATTGTACACAGCCAGGGGGTGAGTTGGGAACTGAAGAGAGACACAAATGTGGACATTTGAACAGGCACAGAGATATTTTTAAAAGTCTTACATGTAATCTCTCTAACAATCTGCCAAATATGCCTCTGGACCTTTCTTGTCTGTGTCTGACTTTCAGAGCAATTGATCTTCATTAATATGAATTGATTTTGTCACAGACCTTGTCTTTGACTTCTCTCATGATGTCCAGATACGGCAGACCTGGTTTCACCATCACCATATCAGCTCCTTCTCTCACGTCTCTCTCCTGCAACAGAGAACAATGATCGGGTCACCTACAGCTGTTCCTGCGACCCAAACGTACACACACACACACGCATCAACTTACCACAGCTCGAAGTGCGAGTCCTCTTGCTCCAGGAGGCAGCTGATAGCAACGTCTGTCCCCAAATGCAGGTTTGGACTGTGCAGCATCTCTGTACGCAAACACAGTGGGAACTGTGGTCATTTTAAGGGACCGTTTCACTAAACAACACCTGATCCTTGACCTGATTACTCACCTGAAGGGACCGTAATAACAAGAAGCAAACTTTGCACTGTAGCTCAGCACTGAAACCTGGAGATGCAGAACGCGAACAATTTCAAAACACTGCATTATAATCATTCATTATAATGTTAGAAAGTTCTGAGAGATAGACTAACACGTGATTTTGATCACTTTCAGTCATTCACCTTGTTTCCCAAACCATTAGATATCAGCGCTTGTTTTATCGCTCGCACTCTTCCATCCATCATATCAGAGGGAGCAATGATTTGACAGCCTGCAGAAGAACACATAAGCCAAGACAGCTTTAACGGAGACTGGCTGAAAGTCTTGTTTTTCCAAACAAGTTTGTTAGATAAAGTTCATATCAGCTTCCGTATCACTTTTACAGATCGTTAAAATCAAGACATGAGGCACACGGAGGAGAAAAGAAAGTAAATCTTCATATTTCCCCGTCTCCAAAATTAGAAACAACCTTGTAAAACAAGAAACATAGCTCACCAGCCTTGGCGTAGGCCAGGGCTACTTCTGCCAAGCGCAAGCAGCTGGCGTCATTGTTCAGAGTGCCATCATCGTCCAGGATACCTAGAAAGACAAAAAAAACCCCATTAAAAATAAAACTTAAATATGTGCTCCACGTTGTTTCTATCCTTTTACACTGCTCTGCGCATTACACGAAATAAGCAAATAACTGGACCAAGGAGACACTGACCACAGTGTCCATGTGATGTGTAGGGACACAAGCAGACATCGCACGCCACCAGCAGCTCCGGGAACAAAGATCTGATTTTCTTCACTGCCAGTATGGCTGGGGTGTCGTCTGTGTCGGCACCTGATCCCCTCTCATCCTAATGACAAAAACCCCCAAAAAAGAAACACAGGAGATCAGTGTGTTTGTTTGAGTGTGAAGAAACAAGTTTTCAGTTGCTCTGACTCCAAATTCATGGGGTTTAATCTGCTTCTGTATATTTAAAGATTTGGTTTTGTTGTGTGCTATATTATATTGAATTATCTTTACACACTGGGTGATTTAGAAAACTGTGTTTTTGTCCATTCATTCAGAGAAATTAACATAAGAAATATTCAATGTATAGACAGATTGATTTGTAAATAATGAAGGTAATGTGGCACAAAAAAGTGTCAGTTGGAATAGTTTAATGTGATTTTTCCTCTTGTTTTAGTTTAACATACCTTTGCTATTTTTGCAGGGACACCAAAAATCAGCACACACTTCAAGCCGTTCTCCACAAGAGGCTGCAGCATTTCCTCCAGCTTGTTCACCCCATATCTATCAATGGGAATAAACATAATATGAATTGAACATTTAAATACACAACAGGAAGGTTCAGTAAAATACATCCACCTTGTTTAGTTTTATTTAATTACTCTGACTATCGTACTAAGCTGTTATGGGGATTTTCGCAAATTCAAAAAGAAATTTAAAGTCCTTTGTGTTATAATTCAGTAGCACACAAACTGTAGAGGCAGGTTAGTATTTTGCTTTTATTGTGTGGGTGTTTTAAAGGTCTAACGGATTCCCTTCTTATCTCAGTCCAGGTCCAGTGTTTGGCTCTGGGTGCACCCCGCCTGACCACTTTTATCTGAGGACAACACCCTTAGTGTGTTCACAGCTGCAGGGTGACACTGTGACGTGTGCTTTTTGTTTAAAATCAGCACTTTAATCTTCCCTCACACCCACCTCTAAACCTTTGCAGTTATGGGATGGCTATGATAACATTTGTGTCACTCCTACCTGGCCTGTCCCGGTAAGCTGCCGATGGGCTCAACCGCATCTGCACTGTCTCTGTGGGAGAGAGTGACAAAGAAACAGAGGTGAGAAGTTGTAAGTCCCCTGAAGTATGAACGTACAAAAAACACTGGAGAGTTGTACTGTATCATTTACGTGATGAAGATTGGGTAGATGAGACTCTCAGGTTTTAAATCAGTGAAGCACGTCTGCCAGTATCTGAGTGTCGGGTGGAAATATCCGCTGTGGATGATCGACTCTGCTGGTGTCTGCATCTTTACACTAGAGTGAGACCGTTAGGGAGAAAAGACAGAGGGTAACACGGGGAACAGGTCAGGCTCTGTTTGGTTTAGTCATCTCAGCTCAGTCACCGTTAAAAGTGACCAAGCATGCATGAGATAGCTTTTCTCTGGCTCACTTTCACTGCAGAGTAAACAGGTCTTCACACTTCTATTAATTATCTTTACCAATATTTGACCATTTTTACCTTGTCTGAGGAACTGACCAGGACAAAGACCATTTTCTTAAATTATGAGTTCAGTTTGATTATTTATAAGCCTGATTTTCTATACATGTGTCACATCACACTGAACAATATCGAGCAGTTAGCCAGTTAGATTATCTGACAATCCACTTTCATCAGCAGTGACTCATCAGGTCACAATTAAAATACACAGACACTAATAACACGTAACAGTAAAAACAGGAAGTCACAGAGGAATGAATATCGCATCACTTCACAGCATTATACAACATAGCTGCAGTCATTTCTCAAATGTATGCAGCAAAAGCTAAACTGCAGCTTTAAGATGGAGCAGTGGCTTGAAACGCTTCTCTGGTGTTCGCTTTAGCAGCCTTTTCACAGACATGACTGGTTTGTTTATTAGTGTTAATGTTGAATAAGTTATTACAACATGCCATTTGTCACCTTGCCCCAGGAAATACATTCGTGCAAACTATATAATCAACGCAGTTTTTTTTTTTTTAAAAACAACCCATAACAACAAATATGTGTAAACCTTTAAGATTACAATCCAAAGATATGAATACCATATCATAAATAACTACATAATGTGTACTAACCTGTGAATGTGAAACTCCGCGACTCCTCCACACTTCTGACTGCTCACAGGTTTTTATCTTTGGTTTTTACTGACTGTTTACAGCAGACGTGAGAGAGCATTACCGCCACCTACTGGCTGGAGTCTTATTGAGATTAATGAGCTAAAGAAACAAACGAACTGTAACTATGATCATAAACAAGGAGAAGTACTTTTGATTAAGTAATAGAATAGAATAGAATATTGATGTGTTTATCATTTGAATCTTGCGGCTGATAAGCATCAAGTTTATTTTAAAGACCTTATACCAACTCTTCTGATTATCATGTGTTTTCAGTCTGGTAAATATAATACCAATTACTGTACATCATGCTGGGCATTGGTGAAATTGTTGAGCTATATATGTTTATAATTTATGATTATATTGTATTTTGTATTATTAATCAGAATCTGTGAAAGGAACTAGTAATAACTGTAGTGGAGTAAACGTACTAGTATGAAGAAAGTGGAATATTCAAGTAAAGTAGAAATCCTTCACAGATGTTCTTAATTACGGTACATAAGTAAGTAAAGTCAGTAAATATATTTACTTGTTACTTTACCTTCCATCAATGGAAACAATACTATGTTTTTATTAAGTTAATATATAGTTATTTGAAAAAAAACTAACAATTTTTTGTTAATAATTAAATAAATTGAAATCAGGCTTCTCGGCTGCCGTAAAACCCAGATCCCGTTTTCTCGCGATATTCTTCAGCGGCGAGAAAAGAAGCCGAAGCTATGATGCTAACGGCTTGTTAGCTTTGTGTTGTGATAGTTTCGCACCCAGTTAGATAGAGGAGAAAATGGTCAACGCTTGTTAAGGTAAGATTATGTGTTCTTGCAGTAAAACACATTTTAAATATGTACATACATGTGTTGTGTTGGTGGTTAAGGACCATCTACGACTGTAAGCTAGCTTACATTGTAGTACTGGATCGGATACAGTTTCTATAATCGACATAATTGTTGCACGACTTGACGTGTAACAATACAGTTACACTATTTTATCAAGTTATTATATTGAACTCATTCTGTGAGCATCAGTCGATGTGTGACGGAGGTTAATCAGGCTAAACTTTGAACTGACGAGATGAAATATAGGAATGCAGCTGAAATCACTCGTCATCTTCACTAGCTAAATCGCAGTTTGTTCAGATGTGATTTGGGCCTAGTGTACTCTTCATGTCCGCCCTGCTGCTTTTGTCATCAGTTCTGTCAGATGTCACATTGTGATCTCTTTTCTAATGTTTACTTTATCAAGGAGCGGTTTCCAGAGAGGCTGGGACTGGGAGTACTTCCTGTGGTCACCTCCCCTGTCATCTTCTTCAGGGTACATTTAAAGATGTAGCCAAGCGTGAAGTGGGTTATCACTACTCAACACCACCCACTGCACAAGGGCAGCCCAGTGTGTCACTCGGTCAGTCCGTCCTGCCCCGATTGAAGCCATGCTGTTCTCCCTGAGGGAGCTGGTCCAGTGGCTAGGCTTTGCCACCTTTGAACTGTTTCTCCACTTGTTAGCATTGCTGGTCTTCAGCATGCTGGTTGCTCTGAGAGCTGACATCTCCTCACCCATGCTGAGCTGGTGGATGGTCTTCGTCCCGCTGTTTGCTGCCGATGGCCTCAGCACCTACTTCACAGCCATTGTGTCCATTCGGCTTTACCAGGAGAACGAGAAGCGACTGGCATTGCTGCGACTCCTCTGGGTTCTGACGGTGCTCAGCCTGAAGTTGGTTTGCGAGGTGCTGCTGTGCCAGAAGCTGGCAGAGCAGGAGCAAGCCAGAGACCTGTGGTTTGGCCTCATCGTGTCACCGCTGTTCATCCTGCTGCAGCTGCTGATGATACGAGCATGCCGCGTTAACTGAAGAGACGTAGTCAATGGTTGTGCTTTTACATCACCAATGACACAGGAGAAGAAAGCAATCTGCATCTGCTGTTAGAGATTTAAAACATAAATGGTGTAATTTTTCTTTTGGCTCAGTGTCACCTTTTTACAAAAGACATTTCACGTCACACCAGACAAACAAAATTGTGTTTCTTTGTCAATTTATCATGCTGAATTTAGAAATAAGGAGCAGACGATTTATTTTGTGTGTTGATCAATGCACTGTATGGCCCAAATAAGTGATGGCTGTCAGTATCAATTTCTGTGCATTTGTTCCAGGGCTACTATTTCTCATTTCAAACCCCTATAAAATCCTATAATGCCTATTACTACACTGAACTTTTTTTTTTTAATTAAATCTAATGAAATGATCCCCACTTTCATCAGGATAGATTGTGAAGAAAAAGAATCATAGAAAATGTTAAAGCAGTAAACGGGTCCTTGGAACATGTTAGTGCCTCTATATTGTGCAATCAATTTTAGACAATGGGCCATGAGGAAAAAATGATGCTTGAGTTATGTTTTAATGCACATGTGCACAACCCTCACACAGATTTGATAAACCAGTGAATCCATAGACAGTCTAAGCCTCAGGCACCTTTTTGGACACCTTTCATGAGTATCAAACCCACGGAGCTGCTGCAGCAGTGTTGCTTTTTTCCCCCCAGAGACATTAGCTGTCTGCAAAATGTGGTTATGTTCATTATTTTGTGTTTCACTTTGTTGCCTGTTGCCGGGAGTGTTGATCACACATTGTCAGCTCCATCAGTGAGAATGGTGTGGATGGCAAGAAGCTGGTTCTGAAGGTTCTCGTCAGTCCAGTCTCACCGGATCATATATAGAAGAACTGAATGTGATTTCCACAAGAAGTCAACTGTGTGAATATTTTTTTCTGAAAATTGCTGTTTTATTGGTAAAATATGTAATGCATTTGATTGTTTTTGATCTTACCTTGTGTTTGCACCACATGTATTTAAGGCCTCATTTTAAGCTGATTCTTGTTGTGAAATTATGTGTAATATGTATATGTTGACTTTTGAAAAGAAATGCACCACATTTTATTTATGTTATAACGCCCTTATTGTCATCTGTGTATATATATATATGTAAATAAACCATCAACATTTATCCAAAGTCGTGTATTGGCTATGACTGTATGTAAAATGTTGCCTGTGCTTTCTCTCTCTGGTCACAGGGAGGCGACACTGGCTTTTTTATATGGATGTGGTGAACCATGGTCCGTTTCGGTGGTTTTGTTCTTGCGTGTTTGAGCTAACATACAGCGTCCCACACATCACTAACCAGTTTCCAGATCACACCTTCATTTTTCTGTATTAATGTTTTGGGGGTTTTTTGCTTGTGTTTTATAATTATGATGAGAAAATCTTGCAGACAAAAAGATCCATTGCATTGCCCACTCTACTTACAGAGGTTATTATATAGCTTTGTCAGTTGCATACACTGTAGATGTTCATTTATGGACGTTAGGGTGAAATTAGGTTTAATTCTTTATCTGTTGTAAGTTGGCGGTTGTATCTCTGCCTGATTGGCTAAAATAACACCGGAAGAGTCGAAGGACATGAGTCCAAATTCTGTGCTGGTCAAAACTTGACTGATCTGACTACTGACAGTTATATAAATGAAATGTCGCTCTTTATTTATTTATTCATTTCACTTAGGTGATGTTCATTAAATCCAGTATAAATGATTTGTTTTTGTTTTTCTGTTTTGCAAAACAGTTTAATTTTAGAATATGGCATTACAGTAAATATTACAATCAGCCTCTGTGTACTAACAGAATGTACATTTGATTTGAAATGATGATAATCGGTGTCCTACAGTAGGTATGACCTTAAATACCGCGGCTGTGCTTTCATTTCCACGATTTAAGTCAGTCTAAAAGAGAAACAAGGTGGCCACATTTGACCTAGATTGTTTATGCATTTGATTATTCCCCTCCTCTTCCTCCGCTCCTTGGTCTTGTTGTTCTTAATTATGGTTCGACGATAAATGTTTTATGAGGTACAATGGCTTTCTTATAGCACCCAAGAATAGCCCTCTTAGTGCTGATTCATGTGCAACAGGCTACTCCTCAGCTCGTGTTTATTGTAGCCGGATTATCGACAGGTGGCATCACAGACAAATGCTGAATGAACAGTCGTCAACCTGCCACCGGCAGCGGATATTTCCTACTTATCACACCCGAGCAAAAAGAATTGAGTGTTACTGTTTCCCCACAGCTCACTGTAACATTAGTTACATGGACTCCGGATGTGTTTTTTTTAAAGGAAAAAATATCAAAATATCAGAAAAACCAAATAATCTGGAGCATTACTGGGAAATCATATAGTAAAGTAAAAATAGTAAGCATGGTGAAATCACCATAGTACATTTCTAATGTGTCAGATTAACTCGCAGGTCTTACGCTGTGATTATAACTGTAATTGAATATTCTGTACCTGCTTTAATTGAACATTGGATAGAACAATATGAAGACAACAATACCGACAACAGACCTGTAGACTTTTTATATAAGATACGTCCAGGATTGTGTTGAATGGAGTCCAAAAAGGGAGGGGCGGGTTGAACCTGAACGCAACACTTGATTGACAGGGCTTCCTTTCTCAGTCAACAATAGAAACGGGAGTGGCTTACGTCACTGTGCGGCGTTCTGCTAAATTGGAGGGGGCGTGTCTGTAAGCAACAACAGCCAATAACGACGCGGAGAGGCCCGTCGAAGCCGCTCGTGCTGCTGAGGAGGGGCGGGGTCGCGTTCAGGGGCTGTGGGGGGAGAGAGAGCCAGGTTGTGAGAAGACAGAGGGAGAGGAGAGAGAAAAAAGAGACGGTAGGGATGTGTGTGAGTGTGAGTGTGCGGTGATCGGTGCTGCAGGTACAGTCAGAGCCGGATACAGGTTTTATAGGCGCACCGGACTGCGGCCAGACCGCCTCGGAGCCTGACCCTCTCCTCTTCATCTCCTCCAAAATAAACCCTCCGCGATGTCTAGCGGAGGAGAAGTACGCGTCCTCCGCCAAGAGGCCGGCCAAGAAAGCCCGAGGATGCCGGCCTGGAAGCGAGAGATCCTGGAGAGGAGAAAGGCGAAGGGCGGCGGGTCGGGGGGAACCGGTGCCGCCGAGACAAGTCCCGGCGGGACGGGTCCGCAGCGAGTTAACGGCGAGCTGACAGGAAATGTGAACGGCAGCAGCAGCAGCAGCAGCAGCAGCGGAGCCAGGAAAGATAGCGGACCGAGCGGTGGATCCGGGCGGAACTACACCATCACCACGGCCAGTCAACACTTCGCGAACAACAAAGAGACACGGACAACACCGAGGGAGGACGACAGACAGGAGAGCCTGGTGCTGCAAGAAAGCCTGGGCCCGCTGGAAGAGAACCCGTTCATCAAGCTGGAGAAGGAGCGGAGGAGGAGACAGGACCGAGATAACACCGCTCGTCCGGTCCAGCACATCCTGGAGCTGTATGGAAGCGTACCCGGTATACGGACTATCCGCGCAGAGAATATTATCATTATTGAATCGGATCCTGATTACTTTCCGGAAGCCGGAGGGGTAAAATCCGGGTCCAAATGGCAACAAAACGGTGTCAGCAGTTATAGCTCTCTGAATGACCTCCTGGACCGGAGAGGGAGTGCTGTTACTGAGATAAGAGCCAAGGAAGTGGTAATTTATGACACCACGTTAAGCAAGAGCGAGGAGAACTTGAGCACCCTGGGCCGTCCTGATCATGAGGTCCCATCATATGAGACAGGTGAGGGTCAAGGCAGGGTTAGTCGGATGCTGCAGAAGTTTGACAGTAACTACGGGAAGCTGCAGAAGAAGTCCCACAGCACAGAAAACCTGCTGGATCTTGATTGTAGTGCCAGCAGCAGGCCAAGACTCTGGCCCAAGCCACAGCCAGATCTGGTGCCAAAGCCCAGGCCAGGCCCATCGGTCAGCAGCCCAGGCAGCAGCCAGCCATCTTCACCTGTCTTCCAGAGTCCCTGGTCTTCCAAACCAAAGTCACAGCCTGCTGTCTCTGAGCCAGGCAGCCCCCAGCGTCCCGCTGGGTCCTCTCACCCTGTGTCTTCCTTCCGTCAACGATTTGAGGAGAGTGGGGGCCGTGGCGGGGCTGTCACCCCCAGAGACGAGACAGACAGAGGTATAACGAAGCCCACCAGAGAGAAAGACTGGGAGGTCACAGAGGTGCCACCCAAACCCAAGGTGCCAAGCTCTCCAGAAACCCGTCATTCCCGTGCCGAGTCCCCCTCAAGCCCCATCTCATCCAAGGTGGCGCGCTCCTCACCTGATTTTGAGATCCGTCCCTCTCCAAAGCCAGACCTCACCCAAATTCCTGATGGGGACACCCAAGCACGAGCCCTCGCAAACCTGCGCCTGCAGTCCCGAAACTCCTTTACGGTGGTCCCCAAGCGTTGTCTTTCTGCCTCATCTGCAACAAGCAGCCCACCACCATCTGTCTCCATGAAGTCTTCCCCTTCCCACAGAGTCACAGAGGTGCCCACAACAGGAGTGCCAACCACCTGTGCCCCTGCGCCCACTCTGACACCTTCAAACAAGAAGGAGGAAAAGCAGCAGCAGCAGGAGGAGGAGAAGGAGGTAGAGAGAATAACTAGGCTGTCCAAGTCTGAAGCATCACTTTCTGTTGCCACAAGTCCTGCACCTCCTCAAACCCCAGAACCTTTGTCATCATCTCCTGCTTTCACCCCAGCTTCCTCCTCTCTGCCTGCCCTGTCTTCACCCCCATCTTTCCCAGCTATTTCATCTACACCACCTTTGTCCCCACTTTCCACATCTCCCATCCCCTCAGACTCTCCTGCCCAACCTCTTGTACCTTCTACACCCTCTCCGGCTCCAGACCAACATCCTATGGATCAGCTGCCAGTAACAAACATAGATGACATTGATGTGGAGCCCCCACAGCGTGTCCCTGTCCCCAGTCCCATGGTGCAGCGGAGAAAAGGGAACACCTTCACTGTGGTGCCTAATCGTAAGGTGGAGCCCGGGGCTCAGCCAAGCTCAACTGAGCTCGAGCAGGAAGCTTCAACAGAGGCCCCAGCAGGATCCGTGCCCCCGCAGGCCCCATATGCACAACTGGGCTCCCTGCTGAAAAAGCGCTACCCAGCTGTGGAGGAGATTGAGGTCATTGGCGGGTACCTGTCCCTTGAAAAGTCCTGCCTCTCCAAGACAGGTTCCACGGGCAAGAAGGTAAGAGCAGAAACTGAAACAGGGTTTATGGATTTATTGACAACTTTTACTTGTTGTATCTTGCAGACTCTAGAGCTGAAAAGAATTTATTAGTTCAAGTATTTATCAAAGCAAATATGTAATTACCATGATTCTCAAATTTGCTGCTTTTCTGTTTTATCTCACAATGTAATTGATGGTTTTTCATGCTTTTTCATCAGCTAATTAATCAGTAAATCAAAAATAGATTTGAGATCCATAAATAATAGTTGCTTGAACTATAATTTGAATCCATAAATCATTATCCTTCACCACTTCAGCATCCAGAGAGTAACATTATTGTGTCCCCTCAATCGTGTGCATAACATGTGGCAAATCTTCTCTGGGGGATCATTAAAGTTTCCTCTGATCTAAATTTAGTATCAGCATCACACATGAAAGTTTTTTTGTTTTATTTTCATTTCTGTGCATCTGCCACTTAACTGTTGTGTAACCAAGCCAGTGCCGTTCCAGTGATCTGTGCTCTGTAAGGATTCAAGCTGTCTTTCCACCTTGTGGTTAATCCTCACAGTTATTTTCATGTTTTGTGTTGCTGTGAAGTGTCTACGCCTCTAAATCTGCACGTCGCATCACTTGACCCGCTCTCAGGCCTTGACGCCTAAGTGGATTAACCGCGTGTGTTTACACAGCCACTTGGAACAACACACAGTGCCCTTTTCTGTGGATTGCCGTCCCACAAAAGCGTGTTATTTGTCGCAGAGCACATTATTGGGTTAGGTGGCCCTCCAAGCCTATTGACTCAACAATCTCATCAAGGTTGTATTCAGTTCTCAGGATTTGTCTGGAGGATTTGGGCCAGCTCTGACCTGTCCCTGACTTTGACGGACACATTTATTGCTTCTTTTAAAGATAAATTCGCCTGTGTTTTTGTTCAAAGCTGAGATATATCACTCAGCATGATCCACAATCCTAATTAAATAGCTGTAGATTGTGTGCTTTTGGGCATCATAATTATCATACAACCATAATCAGATATCTGGTGCTTGGTTGGTAAAGGTCTTGCTGCAAATTGCTCCTGTTTCATCTGTATTAGGGATTAATTAAATAACAGTCTTTCTAATTAATTTTGCGAGTGCTGCAGGCTGCTTTTCACATTCAGCCAAGCATTATTTTCAGCATGTTGGTGTTTATGTAGCGCTGGTATCTCTAATGGAGAGAGAGCCAACGATCGCAGCCTCTGGCTTGAATTTTCAGCACAACACATTTTATGGAGCTCTGGTTTAGATGCTCAGGGTGTGGATCATGTAACCACAGCATCCTGGATTTCCAGCCTGGGACCAATGACATATAGCATCCCCCACCCTTTCCTCCTTGTCTACTGTACTGGTGGAGTGTTTTAACAAGGATGCAGTTACATCACAGCCCTGCCCTTTCTGAACTACAAAGCATCTCTGATGTTAAATATTTTGTGCCATTTGGCACTTCTTCAATATAGGTCGGTGTGTCAGCCTCTCAGACTTTGGCTTGCAGCCCTGTTTCCCTAACCTCCTCTGCTAAAATCTTCTGCTCTCCAAGGAAATCCAACTACGTCTTACAAGCAATAAAAAAACAATACTCTACTGACAATTTTCAATCAAGTGGAAACTGGAGTGATTTTCGTACATGCCCACATTTCATTCATCTGTCATGTGGTGTACAGTAGAAATAGAAAATAATAAAAAAAAACCCATTTGGTTCATTTTTTCTAGTCAGTATTCTCAATATTAAATGTTTCCAAAAACCCCTTCAAATTTAGAATATTTAACACTTCCCACATACATTCAGCATTAGCTTATTTCTAATTTATTATTTTAACTGTATTGACACTGCATCACATTTGCATTGCTCGGGGTATAAAACCTCTACATGTGTTGATACTGTAGTAATTTTTTCCACAAAACCATATTCAGGTTTCCAGAAAGGCACAGTTCAGTTTCAGTGTGGTGACAGAAACTTAGGTGTTTTCCTTTTATTAAAACATTAGAATATCCAGCTTCACTACTGAGTAATACAGTTAAACCCAAGATGACAACATTCGCAACTGCTGCACTTTTCTTTTAAATGGGAAGTTGTATCCTTTTCTCTTCATAGTCCCTGTAATTCAGCATCATATATTTAGTATCGATGGAAAATGTGGGATTTTAACTACAGTAGGATTTAAAATAAAGGTTGTGTGGGTTTGAGTGACGCTCGCCTGCTCATCATGACTTTATAATGACAGATATTCAGGCTGCAGACTTCTTTGTGCAGCCTGTTTATGGCGTGTGTTTTTATTGTGTGCACATATGCATGTCGACTAGCAGTGAGTGTGGCCATGAGATATGAACACATCCTGTCTTTTGTGCTTGTCGTTCACAACGCAACAACAGTTTCTCCTTCTTGGTCATCACCAAGGCCCAGATTCTTTTTTTTTCTCTCTCTTCTTTTCTTTTCTGGGCTGGGCCGCATAGGCAATTACAAAAGCAGCAAGGCTTGGCCAGGCCTGTATAATTTGTGTGGAATTTTTGTTCAGTGCCGCTTCTGTGCGAGAGCAGCCTCGGAGAACGGCCCCAGCACAGAGTTCTGGTATGGTATTGGGTTTTTTGGGCTCTCTCTTTCCAATAAACCCAAACTATTTTTTTTTTATGAGGAACTTGGAAGGAAAAGAATGTTCCATATGCACGTCAGGGCTTGAGGACTTGACCAAAGCAAATAATCAACTCTTCCTTTATGTTAGCCAAAAATATTTTAATCTATCAACTCTTTCTTGCTGCCTGTTCTGCTTCCTGACAAGAGTTGTATGAGTGATGAGTCCTGGAGCACACCCAGCACAGTCTCTCTTGTCCTGTGCTCTCGTCTTAATCGCTCCACAAGCACCTCTCTGCTTTGTTTCTTTTTTCCTCCCTCCACCCTCAGTGCACTGCTTTATTCCTGTGTGGTGGTGGTTAATAAGGCCTATCCCCTCGCTTCCAGGCTTCCTGTGATCTCCTCTTCTGTACTGGGGCAGGAATTGTGAACAAGCTATGTAGGTCAAGTGCAGCTTCTTGTACTGCAACACTCCTGCATTTGCATAAAATCGACTCAAGCTTTCCAGTGATACACACAGGACAAGACTGGCTCGGTTTCCATCTGCAGTTTGATTTTATTGGGCTCTCATGACTTTAATTTTTTTTTTCCTGAGTGTTCCACACTGCTGGAAACAAGACACAGAGACACAAGACACTTCCAAATGGAAGCTGGGTTAGATATCAATGTGTTTAACCTTCAGTCAACAACCCTGAATTAACTAATGGTACTTTCACACTAAGACTAGATGATAAAGCATTACTTAATTAAGTCCCCTGATAACCACAGTAAAGTGATGACTAATTTTTTGACTTATGTGTTATATCTGTATCATCATATTAGGCAGAGCAGTAGCAGTAGTCAGACGTCTATGCAATACCAGGTAATTGTGGCAAAAAATGGAAATTCAACAAACCATTTCTAGCATCTAGCAGTTATGTTATCGTGCCACCTTTCTAGAAAAAGAGAAATTCAAAGTCTGTGCACTCAATCTGAAGCCACCAAACAAGCGTCTTATGGTGGTTTGACCGTCAAACCCCAGCAGCAGAATAGTTTTAGAAGTGAGTGAGAAAATGATTGTGGTGCAAAAAACAAATTGATCAACCACATGATTATGATATAGTATTTGTTACAGAATTGGACACATACTAGCTGTGAGGCATGACTGTGTCGCCAACTCCTTATTTTGGGATTAAAAATTTATGTGATGCTGATCTTTCGAATATTTATTAGCATCAAAATAATAATGTGATGTGATATGATTCACCTGTAGCATCTTATTACCAAGTGTTGCAGCTGAGAGAGATGGCAGCAAAATCAACATGTATAGCTGAAAGTACAGAACAGTCATTTGAAACTTCCAGCTTCAGCCACTTCAGATGGTTTTAATAAGAATGCAACATGGGTAGTAGTAACTCCTGGTTCCTCTTGAATGACCTCCAGATTAGTACTTTATTGAACATGGATCAATGAACTATAGCAAAAACAAATAAGGAGTTGGCGGCACAGTCATGCCTCACAGCTAGAAGAAGTCACCCGGGTGCTTTTCTGTGTGGAGTTTTCATGTTCATTTTTTAGTACAACCAACTCCATTCATATCAAAATCTTTTTTTGCAGTACTGCATACATTCCCTTGACTCTGTGTATGAATGTGAAGGGCAATCTGGGGTTTTTTTTAACATGTCAAATGTCATGCACTCTGCAGGTTAAAATACCAAATCTTAACTGGCTAATAGCTCTGAGTTACACAGGAAGGCCAAGGAAAGGGCATAGTCCTACATTTACATTGTGCGCCTGAGCTACAGGTGTGAAAGTCCATTGTGTTTAATTATTTACCACCTAGCAGACATTCACCATCCCTCCTCCTCCCTTAAACTTCCTGAAACCTAGCATACAAAAGCCCTGGTTTAAAAAAAAAAAAAAGTTTAATAATAACAAACCTCCCTGCTTTTTTGTCCTTATTGAGCCTGAAGTGAAGCAGCAGGAGAAATGCTACAAATTAGAAGTTCACTCAAGTTAAGTGGTAATATTTACTTTTTAGAAACCAGAGGCACTGCATTTTTAACAGGGAGACTAAACTTTAAATCATCTTTCTTGAGTTAAAAATGCTGTGTGTAACTTTTTTTGGATTATTTTGTTACCAGAATTATGCTCCAAAACTGTTAGCAGTACAGAGATTCTAGTTTCTAACAGATTTTGACTGTGGATTTTAAAGATTTCTGCATGATTAGTGAGCTGACTGAGCAAGCATTTAGGCCCCTTTTCCACTAACATACTGTAATTTGAGGGCTGGTTTGGAGCCAGAGCCTATTTTTAAGCAGTTCTTCATGTTTGGACAACCAAGGAACCAGGTCCAGGGCTCTTAGTTTGTAGTAACTCAGAATTTACAGAACCGAATGGTAATTGCTTGTGTCTTCTCCTTGTAAGTCGCTTTGGATAAAAGCGTCTGCCAAGTAAAGGGAAGTAAACATCACAGTGAGGACTGGTTCTGGGGTGGCACCAACTCTTTGCTGATCTAGAACCAGTAGTCATGCATGTAAGCTAGAAATTGGTGCATCACTTATTCAATTCATTTAACTGCAATGTGCAATAGATGCCAAACTAGTTGATGCTAAGTAGTTAGCTAAAGGATAAAGCTAACAAAGGCTAACATGAACATCATATGTTCTATTTAAATAAGAAGAAAAATGTGTTAGGGAATCATCTTTCCTATTGAATGTAATCATCATCCATAGACAGGCAACACAAACGCAGTGGTAGCGGTTGGATGCAAGTGTATGCAGTAAGCTTTTAAAGTGACTTAGTGTCTCATTGTTATTGTTGTGTTTAGTTTGCGTTGGCTGAAAAGAGGGGAACTAGGACCAGTCCTGAGCCAGCACCTAGTTTATGTTGGTCAAAAAGTGAGCCAGAGCATTAAAGTTACTTATTACTTATTATTACTTATTACTTATTAGTTAGTTATTATTAGTTATTGCTACCTGCAGATAGTAAAACCAAAACAATGAGCTGAAAGAGACTAAAACACCATATAAAAAGTTCAGTTGGTGCAGCTTTAAATGCAGTTTTTAGGTTATTGTTAAGGTATCATTCTTATGCAGGATAATCTTGAATGAGTTAATAAGTGGAATCTTGGCTTCCTCATTTATTTAGTTCTCATGATGAGACTTGCAGAGTTTATAAAAGGCTTTTGAAATCCAGGAATAGTTTGCTGATGTTCAAAAGAAGATGATGTCTAATTAATGGTCAAATAACTTTTTAAAACAGAGAAATGGATAAGGAGGCCTGGATGCAATTTTCTATCGGACTCTTGGCTCACTACCTGTGGTCCTTCACTGAAACTGTGCATCACTCAGCGCTCTTTTCCCACCTCAGAAATATCTAATTACTGTATAAAGGCTTCAGGGTACTCCATAAGTCAGGCGTGTAACTGTCGTCTTGTGTAATGAAAAAGAAACTTTGCAATGAACGACAGAAGAGTTCATCAGACTTAACATTTAGATGAAGGTGTCCTTGAGTGACGGCTCCACTACGTTTTTAAAAAGTTGACTTTCAGACTCTCAAAATGACTTTTTTTTCACTCAGTCCTTCACATTAGAGAGGTGCTACTTTTTGTTTCATTATTGATACCACTGCTAGTGAAATGATGGGTTCCTTTTAACAAGCTTATCATTTCTTCCAAAGAGTCTGTGGCTGACACACGCGCACACACAAACACGCACGCTCAGCAATGCATAAACACCTACATACAAATACACACTTGCAGGTTTTCCCACACAGCCTTCAGGCACATGTGCAGCCCTGTAAAGTCGGTGTAATTAGAATTCAGCCAGCAAAGCCCCACTATCATAGTCATGTTTAATTCAGTGTGTGTGTGTGTGTTTAGAGTGCATGAGTAAAAAGATGAAGAGGCTAAAAGCAGAGGATGTTAACAGTCGGGGCTTTTTGAAAGTTTATAAAAAGAAACTGTGGGTGACTAAAACAAGCAGGTACAAGCCACTGACTTTTAATACCTGTGGTGTTTGTTCCACCAGCTGCTTTGACAGAAATCTTTTTTGCATCAGTTACTTTGGCTGTATTGACAATTAGAGGGTAAAGTTTTATAGAGGCCTATCCACCTGCTGTGTCTGAAGAATACTGTATATCCAGTTCAAGCTCCTCCACTGCAAATGCAAAATACTGTTGGGAATTGGGGCTTTTAGTACATAATGTAAATTTTATTCAAATACTCTTTCCATGTGGCCAAAGTGTGAAGGACCTGAATGTTTTCGTGGTTATTAAGTCCTTGTCCCAGGCCTGAGATGTGCAGTATACAAATCGTAGTTCTGTTTTTAGTGGGCAGTGGTTAGTTAGGTTGGTTCAGTCTTCTATCGTTTGAGCCCGTGATGCCCTTAATAATTTGTTTTCCTGTTTGCACAACCAAAAGCCGTTTATCTCACGGCCTTGCTCGCCTCTTTCTGACTGTCTGCCTCCTCCTCCTCCACTCTCCCATTTCCCCCTGTCATATATCCATGGCACCAGTCACCAGGGCAACACGAGCCACGGCCATTCTATCCTGTCATTAGGATTCCAGGATAAGGACACACTCTCTCTCTCTCTCTGTCTGTCTCTCTGTGTCTCACACACACACACACTCTCTCTCTCTGTCTGTCTCTCTGTGTCTCACACACACACTCTCTCTGTCTGTCTCTCTGTCTGTCTCTCTGTGTCTCACACACACACACACACTCTCTCTGTCTGTCTGTCTCTCTGTGTCTCACACACACACACACACTCACACTGTAATGTCTTTTTGTAACTGATGGATAACCGGCTGTTGTGAGCAGCACTTTGACCTGACGCAAAATTGAAATATCGCCTAATAAAGATGCTGAGGGGTTTCTCGGTGAGCGTGTTCTGTAATCAGCAGGGCTAAATGAGTGTTTCTGTGGGTGGAGGCCCAAACAGCTCAGCCCTCTGATGTTTAAGAGGGAACTAGTGTGTTCTCATGAGGCCTGGTGTGAAGGCAAGGTCAGTTATTTCAGTAAAGGGTTGAAACGGTCTCCATACATGTTTGTTTTCATTTGTTCGCTCGCCTGTATATTTAACCTTGACATGGATCAACTCTTACGCGCCCCCTCTTATTGTCTAGATGTTATTTTAGAGCCTGGCTCTTACCAGATTTTTGAAGATGATAATTATATATTGATATTGTGGGTTTTTTTTACATAAACACAGCAAAACTACAACAGACAGTGGCTACATTCAGTCACAGTGGTGCCTAAGATCAGTAATAACACAGGTACGGCAGCAGGTAATGTTCACCATGATCATGGCTATAGTTATTACAGCACTGTGAACATGACAGCATATTTTATATTTGACTATACTAATACTAAACAGTTGAAGACAGAACTCTTCCAAAGCTTCCCATGCTCTTAAAAACACTCTACTCTGTCCTTTGCTTGCTTGCTTGTAATTTGCTTTGGGTAGAATCATCTGCCAGATGAATAAATGTCCATGTATAGTAACCAGAAATAACTTCAGCTTTTTGGGAAATGCCCTTGTTTGCTCTTTTTCTTAGAGTGAGATGAAGAGAAGCCTGATATTGGTTTCGGATTTGTGCGTTAAGTAGAGAGAGAGAGAGAGAGAGAGAGAGAGTGGTCCAGGCATGTTTAGCCTATAGTACAGAGACTAGACTTGAAACCTGCTCTGCTGACTGTCTAAAACATACATTTACTATTTATTATGTGTGTTTAACATGCAGTTATAAAAACCTCAACTAAAAAACAAACTTCTTCATCTTCTTTTGTTCTGTATGTGCACGTTTTCTACCTTCTTTGCGGTGTGGCAACATGCAGCCATGAAATTGTGTCAATCACTGACTCATCTTTGTCCCAAAGTTCACTGAAGCAATAGTTTTATCACTGCCTCAAATCCAACTGACTGTACACTTACTACTGACCATCCTATGGATCAATGTGTCACACCCATCAGCTTTTCTTCTAAAGCATTAAATTGTCTAAGTGAAGGCTGTGTCTGATGAAACCAGTAATTTTATTGATTGCTGACAGGCTGATTTTGATCTTGTTAACAATAATGTTCTTAGAGGGGAGGAAATATTAAACCTGCTCTGAGGCAGACTTGTCGTAAACAGACCTGTTGATAGAAATAAGTTTGGGGAAACGTCTCTCCTTTCCCATCTATGTCTTATCTGTCAGATAATTCAGCACAGGGACACACACACACACACACACACACACACACCCTCTGGAGCAGTGTGTACTCACACACAGCAGCTATAAAGAGCGTACTATTACGACAGTGACTCATGTGGTCCTGAGACACGGCAGTGTAAACACAAATTTTCACATTTGGCGGTGTTTGCTGCTCACGCTATGAGCCCGAGTTGCGGGCAACCAACCACCTACACATGAGGAGTGAGGAGTTTTCACAGTTATATCAGTGTTGTGATGCTTCATCATAGATGGTTGTAGCGCTTTGAAACGCTTCCACTTAAACACAGGACTGATTCCATCTCGTATGTGCTGAGAAATCTGCTGACACCTACACATTGACCTGATTCTGCAACATGGCTTCCAGCTACAGAGGTTTTCACTAGGTGCGCTGTCTTTATAGCACAAGTGTGCACTGACCTTTTGTCAAAATGTTACAGGTCGCTGATAACCTCAGCGTCTGATATTTGAGTTCTGGACTGAATCCCTGCATCCAACAAGTTATTTTTGCGTGCTGCTCCTGTTGTAAGCTAATTGAAGGCACTTAGATGTGCAGCAGGGTGCTGCTGGCACTCAGCAAATGACTCGTAATGAGTGTGAAGAATGTGTTTATAGGTGTTATCAGTGACGTAGCATGCTGCGGTGATAGCTGTGGTGTTCTTTGCACAGAAGAACAACAGGCTGTAACAACAGACAGCAGTGAAAATGCATTTTATTGTGCTACGAGTTATTGCAGCCGCTGTCTAGTTGCACTAATCTACTAATAATTGCATGTGCACAAGAATGTCATTGTCTCTCATAAACATAATACTGAAGTTAAAACATATCGTCAGTGATTGATGAGTATGTTATGTATGTGAGTTTCTCCTCTTAGCGACTACGCTGCCATGTTCACGTAACACAGCCTGTGCAAACTGCTCAGGGGAAAGTGAAGCATACGGATCACTGGAAACCATGAGTAGCTTCAACGTTGCAAACTCTGACCGAGCTTCCTCTGCACTTACATTACGCAGGAAGTGTGTCAGTAGGTTTTCAAGTTTCTCCGCACCGAAGAGAGAGAAGTTCTCACATGACCGTTTTCTGCCACAGAGTTGAATCATCTGACAGCTGTCAGTAGACCTTTGGCTTTCTCAGAGTGTCCTGAGTGTCAGAGGCAGCCACATCCTCCAGCACATCTGTCAGGGCTTTCAGTCATCTACACACCACAGACACAGAGTTGTGAATTTTACGTGTCTGGGTGAACTTCAGCTGGGGCTCATCCAGCTGTTTCTGACCCGGTAACCGAAGATTCTGTTAAATCTGCTTCACCAATACAGTTGTTAAATGTTCAGAGGACTCATTTCTGTTAGTGTCTTGAATGTAGCACTTGATCATTAATAATGCATGTAGCACTTTGTTCCTCTAAATGACATCCTCGAGTTCACAGTAGTTCTGCTAATTTCTCAACACAATGGAGAGATACACTGTACCACATGCTTTGTGTGTCCATGCAGACTTTATTATTCCTCCCTAATGCAGCTATTGCTAAGCTCCTCAGCCAGTTCATTGTGTTGCTGTTCTAATATTATCTACTTGCCTGCAGATTAGTGCTAATCAGGCACCTGGTCAGGTTCCTCTAAGCCGCTACATGCCATTAGTCCATTAAAGCACCTTGATGTGTTTTAGCTGCAGTGTTTTGTCAAAAAATGTGATTAAGAGGCATCAGACGCTTTTCTACACGTATTGTATATGAGCAGGTGCACACCTATTACCAGTATGTCTGTACACACCACACCCTATGCCACCTGACAATACAGAGATGAATATAGAAACATGTTTCAAAGAGATGCACACCCACAAAGACACACATCATGTGAGCACACATGATACAGCCACAGTTGTGTGCAAGAAGTGCACCGTTGCAGCTCCACTGTGTTTTTGTGTGTGTGTGTGTGTGTGTGTGTGTGTGTGTCCATTCAGTAGGAACCACTTTTCACCAATCGAGGACACGCCATGCTGGGTGGCCTGGAAAAATTCCTGGCACTGGTCCCATCTTGCCGTTGGCTGAGGCACATTTGCGAAGACACAATCTCTCATCCCCAAGTCCCTGTGTGCCTCATACACAACAAGCGAATAACAAACAATAAAACTGATGAAAATTGTGTGAAAAGAACTTGTAGAAATATGCTTTACTCAGCTCGACGCCCTCCCCCCCCCAACCCCCAACCCTCCATCTGATGTCTCCGTCTGCTTGTGTCAAAGCTGCTGTAATAGCTCCAATCTCTGCAAGCACATACTTTCCCGAAAAGTTGGTTTCGTTTTGTATTCATCAATTCATTCATCATCAAAACTGTGGCACACAGCTAAAATAATTCTACTTAGTTCCTCAAAAATGTTGAAACAAGCTAAACATCATAATCCCGTGTGGTTTTCAGATCAAGTCGCATGGCAGAGGAAATATTTTCCCTTCTCTTTCAATCAGATTCTGATTAAACAAAACCAGTTTAGTCGTTAGTGGCGTGCTGATGCCACAGCATCCTGTCTGAGCCCTCAGTGGTGAATGAGAAGGACAGCAGGCCTGAGTTGTCCCACAGCCTGAGGACAGAAGACGAGTCTGCCTCCATGATGCAAGCTTTTATTATAGAGATGAAAAAGGCACACAACTGAAGCTCAAGCGCAAGCAGCAGCAGGATGGGAAGTCTTACATAGTATGTCAAAGATCGGTTCTGTGACGCCCTTATTTTTTGTTCTGCTTCAGTTTATCCTGTGTTGGATCAGTGCCGCTAAACGGCTCAAATGTAAAGTGAGAGAGAGGAACAACAAGTAAGGAAGGTACTGCAGAGGAGTCTCGTCTAACAGGAGTTTCACGCGAGAAGAGTGCTGTTAGAGCAGATAAAAAGAAAAGTGAAAGACAGTGAAAGAGGAAGCGAGCCCAGCAGATACAGCCTGATTTATTGATAGATTCGCTCTTGGCATTCGGAGACTTCCTCCGAGACAGGATGCCAGTGTAGAAAGGACGCACTTTTCATGCTGTAAGACTTAACACAGGAAATAAAAAAAAGGAGGTTTGGGGATTAAAAATAGACGAGTCTGTGACTGAGGGTCCTTTTTTAAGACGTTAACAGTATGAACGCCTTGATGGTGCGGCTGAATACTAATGTTTCCTCTTGGCTGTTAGGAGAATAAATGTAGGAATGAGATACTGATTTCATAATGAATATCGGGTGACTGAAAAGCAAGGTGTGTCGAGCTCCAATCAGCATTGTTGTCACTTGTTTTTTTGGTCAGTGTTAAAAGGTCAGTTAGATCTTCTTTAAGGAAAGCTCGACTTTTGGGTCATCAGAAGAGGTTTAAGACGTAATCAAAACATGATTCTTAAAACCTCTAGTGCTCGAGTCAGTTCAGAGAAAGACGTCTGATGTTTGACTGAAGGTGGTGTTTCTGAATCTGTAGATCTGAGTCCTGAAACTAAATGTGCTTCTCTTCGTTCTATAGGTCTTTTGTCTGTATTCTCTGGACCCTTTATCCTGAATTTACACACACTCATCTTTAATCTGTTAACACTAACACTGAATCTATAAAGACTCATCTTTAACCTATAGGCCATCGTGCTCAATCTGTAGACCTGCATGCAAAATCTTTAGAACCTTGTCCACAATCTAAACTATTTGATTCTTAACTTGTTGACTCCTGCCCTTAATCTGTCCACCTTCATTTAGACTTTACCAAACCTTGTCTGTAATTTATGCATCCTCATCCTTTAGTCTATGGACCCTAGCCTAGAATGTGCAGCCCATTGTCCTTAGTCAGTAAACCACAGTTCAAATCTAAAGACTCTTGCGCTGAATCAATGTTTGACCTTTAACCTTAGCTGACAGACCATCATTTTAAATCTATCCATCGACCCTTAGACATTTCTCGCTTTTCTCCCATAGACAACTCTCTGGTTTTCATGTTGACTGATCCTTTTTCTAGCAACAAATCATCGTCATGTGTAAATCTGAAGGCTAAAACCAAGAGTAGTTATTTAGAGCTAGTTATTATTTGAAAATCAGTCTCGCAGGACACACCTGGGTAAAAATCATTAAAATGTCATATGAATCATGGAATAAATATGACATTTTGAGTGTGTAAAGCCCTGATTGGAAGTGGTGTTGTTGGTCTGTGGCCTTGTGATGGAGATTAGGGATCACAGCCTACTGTCTACATAGAGCCAGGTACAGCACATTAAGAGTGAGTCAGCTGACAGCCTCACTGAAGACATGGACAAATCTGCTGCTTTGTGTTTATGTGCGTTTGCTGTGATCTCTATGGCAACTCAATTTTTCTAGGAGTTTGCAACGCCTACATGTGGCCAGAGCACATAGTAACTTATTAGAAACCGTTTATGGCTCCTCTGAAAAATATCATTTTAAGGGTTGTGGGTGTAGAAACAGAACTGCTGAGTGCATTACAAAATGAAATCATACACAGTGTTAACATTTAAGTAGGTAATAAATAATCACATTCTCCCTCTAAAGGGGCGAGATGCTCGCTGACAGCTAAGCCCATTGAGCTCTCTGCTGCACAGTCGCCATTTATGTTGGATTACACGGTGCAGCAAAGTGCGAGGGCTCGTCTCACCCCGAGGACCCATGTTTGCAGACCGCTGAAGCGTCGCCAAACAGACAGGTCTTGGAGCAAACACTCCGAGACGATAAATCACAGGACCTGTGCTCCTGCAAGGGTACCACCTGTCCCACTTTAGAGGAGATGCAACACACAGTACACGCCGTCACAGATGGGTCTAAACAAACTGCAGCTGGCTCCCCAAGAATCCAAATTAAAAGCTCTGTTGAATAAGTTATGAGGTTTGTGTTGAGCTAAACTGGCATCGCTGCAGTGCGAGCACTGGGCTGCGACACGTGATAATGTATATACAGAAGATGGCATAATGATGCAGCAATAAGGAAGTAATAATCTGTTCGTGTTTAGTGTTCTCATAAACTCCAGCAGTCTTGAAGGAGTGTGCGAAAATCTTTGCTCTGAAATGAGATGTCAGATCTGAACACTCAGTGGTACGGCGGTTGTTTTCTTTTCTGTAAATGGGCTACATGTACGGCCCCTCAGTATTTTCCATTTATTTTTCATTTCTTTATCTATATTATTGGGACACACTTTTTGTTTTTTACAGATCTCATGGTCTTTGACCGCAGATGGAATCTACTCAGTTGTCATGGAGATGGATGGCCATCACATGGTCTAAACATAGATTTCAAACCATGTGATGCTGGTCATATATGGACTTGAGTTAGGATTGTTTAAACACACGACTAACTTTGGAGCCACTTTACCAAATTTGGAGATTTGAGCATGTGATTTGTAGTTTTTTATCGGTATAGATTAGAGGGCGTTGAGCTCCAGAAACAGTCGAGTTCGTTTGGCTCATTTGTGGCTGATGAGCATGTGAGGCTCGAGCAGTAGCTTTAAGAGGGAAAATTTATTTTGTGAAAATACTTCCTGTGAGGAAACTGCTTTAAATTTTAAACGTTACAAGTTGCTGGCAAAAGAAAAAAGGGAGAATGGATTTGGGCCACTTCAGCAGTTAATGTGAATGTTTCCTTATTGTCTTCTTTACTTTGTTGCCAGCCAGCTAGATATTTTTATAACCAAGTGCTTGCTTGTGATTATGAGCAGGCACCTGCCCAAGTTAACCAACTACAGCCAAATTTTACTGGCATTGGGCTGGTTTTATTTTCTTCTATCATGGTGCCAGTGGAGGAAAAATACAACAACAACAATACATAAATATGGAAATGAGTGTCATCAAGTATTTACAACATGAATGGAACAATGTCATTTACCCGCTGGTACTAAACAACAGAGTTATAATTTTTTTCATTAGGACATACTTCAACTGAACAACGTTCAAATCAAAGTAGTTTGATAATGCAAAAGACTGAAGATGATTATTTACACACATTTTTCTTTCTCCAGCTCAAGATCTCATTCAACGAGTCGAGTCTGCACAGTACGTACGAGTATCCGTCTGAGAGCAGCGTTTGGGACAGTGGGGAGGAGGACGAGGAGGAGAAACAAGATGGCAAGGTGCCAGACGAACAGCCCAGCATGGTGGGACGCATCCACATCCCCCGGCCCAGTTTGACCAGCTCACCCACGCACACGAGCAACAGTAACGGTGAGGAAGTGGAAATCTACTTTTCAATTTACAGGATACTTTTTTATTTTTATGACTGATATGCAGTGGTGGGCCTTCAACAAATTTGGGGAGAAGCTGGGGTGACCGTGGCTCAATTGGTAGGGCAGCCGCCCATGAACCCCGGGATTGTTGGTTTGACTCCTGGTTCCTGGCCAAGATACTGAACCCTAAACCCGAGAATTTCCCCAAAGGGATTAATAAAATAGTATTATTACATGTATCTATAAAGGAATGAATTCTAGTCATCGCTATACAATGTGGATGACTAAAAACGTAGGTATGAGAAAATGAGAAAAATGATTTTATAGAAACTAAACCAGCCTCATTTGTATAGTACAAGTGTAACCCAATAGACAAAAATAATTATGATGACAGAGACCCCTACTGGACAAAGTGTGAACTACATTTTAGATGAAAATGAAACACATTAACATGTAATAAATGGCTCTTTCTTATTTCCAGACCTTTCCAGCTATGTTCCCAAGCACTCTGTGGACTTCAACACGTGGCAGGAGCACAAACGTGATGAAAGCGTTTACCAGGAAGACACCACTTCACAACATGCAGAGATGACAGAAGAGGTCATGGTGAGTGAAGATGCCTCCGTTTATCAAAGGTGCCTGTGTCCTCTCAGCTGGAAGGGCCCAGTTTTTTTCCAGTCAAGGTGGCATCTGTATATGTCCCCAAACACTCTAAACCCCAGAGACAGTCAGTTCACACTGATGTAAAACAGAAAAACAACAAACAGTATATTTGTGATTTTTTTTTTTGGTTTGTTTTAATAGTAAATTATCATTTGGCTAATTAGCAAAAACATGAGCCTTAACCAGAATATTGAAACACGTGTCCTTTCTCCTCAGCTCACTCCGGCAGATAGCTCCTCTCTGTCTGACTACAGCAGTGAACCTGCTCTTTACTTCTGAAACGTTGGACCAACCAGCTGTACAGTAGCATCACAGCACCTGTGGGACCAGGTCTGAACTGCCTCCAGCTCTACACTGCAGCCGCCTCTAAGCACATTTTCCTGATGAGACAGGAAACACAGTAGGGTTTCTCTCTTTTTTTCTTTTTTTTTTTGTTCTGGCTGATTTCCTGCCACGGTACCACTGCACGCCACATTCTCAACTGCACATCAGAGCAGAAGAGATTTTTGCCAGGTGATGCTCCACTCCCACCTTCTTCCTGACCTGACACAAAAAGTCCAAAAAGCAGCTGGGCTGTCTTCCCCAACCCCCCCACCAGTTATCCTGGACAGTTGATCTGTCGACCTCCCTCCCTCCTCATCCTCTCTAGCAAGACAGAATCAAAATCTGGAGATCAAGCAGCGTGGAGACTCTTTTCCAGCCTATGGCTTCATCATTCTACCTGCTTCCAAGTCTGCATCTCAACAATTGCTTCAGGTTTTTTGGGAACATGTCAACAAGCGAAGGAGCTGAAAGCAGGTTCAACAAGCTCCTTAAAAAAATAACAGGAAGCCGTCAGTGCCCACGTGTACGTGTTGCCACGGTGTGTTCAGTGTTAGCATGGAAACATGTCATTAGGATGACCTCCAGAAATGTACGACCTGGAGGACGAATCTAGCTGCGTACAGCAGATCGATGGCAGACTCAAACACACATTGAAAAAGGTAAAAGGGTGCCACAATTGTAGTTTTGTCTTTATTTTATTTTATTTTTTTTGTACCTGCATGTTTTGACCTCAGTTAGTTCTTTTACTGTAAAGCTTCTGTATGCCTATAGTTTTTGTATGTTTTCCGGTAAACTATGCTGTATCAAAGCTGCTGGACGTCCGGTAGAAGAGTCTAATGGCAAGCAAACTTCAACACGCTTCCCCGGTTTTGTGGTGAGACAGGAAACATATGCACCCCGGGGAACATTTCCAGTCAGTCAGTAGCATCTCCAGTCTCTGATGAACTGCTTGAAAAAGTGACCTTGGCCAATAATGTCTGTATGTCCGTATTGCTGTTGAGAAGAACATCATACTGTAGAATGTTTCTGTATATCCTCTTATCAAAGTATCTGTGTCATGTTTGTCAAAAGCTGTTAGACCTCCTGACTCCTCTCTTTGCTTTCTCGTGTATTTATTCCTGCTTAAAGTTGAAGTTTGCATGTCTGAGACCTGCTCATCTACAAAAAAAAGACGAATTTGCTGGTGTGGAAGAAACCAGACGTTTGTTTCCCTTTGTCCCCCCCCGAGTCGGACCTCACGTACTTTGACATTCCACAGAGAAAGACGCCGGTTCATTGAAGTAATGAAGTAAACTATTATGATCGTTCATAATGCGGCATGTTTGTGCGAGTGAATGCAAGATTGTGTGTTTGAAAGAATATGTAATGAGTTTTTTAATTAAGATTTTTTTATATATACAAGACTGCACCAAGTTTCCGGATGATTTTTTTTTTTATTTACTCATAATGCCAACTGATTAAAGTGTTGCTGTAACAGCCTCACTCATTCTTTACACTCCCAGGATAGATGCCCTTGGCCAGTATTGTTGTACAGTTTCCACCATAGTTTCATAAGTATAAAGATTTGTTTGTTACAGTTTTTTTTTTATTTCTCCAATCAGATGAAATGTGTTCAGGCTGGATTTTGCTGTTAGGACATGAGAGATGTTTTACCTTTTGTAAAATGAATTTAGGAATTACCTGTTTTGTCTGGAGTCGTGGATGTTAACTGTCTTTGCACTGTCATGCTTTTAGCTTTGTTTTGCACCTCCTGAGAAGGAACAGAGTAGGCAACAGAGGAAACGTGCACTTAAAAGAAAAAGAAGTCTTTCTGAAGAGTTTTGTTTCGAAACAATAACCACTGTTATTATACAGCCATTCTATCGTTAAGAACTGTGAGCCCTTGGACGGACCGTTTTGTCGACTGGAGGTATTCATTTTTTGTTTTGGAAAAGAACTCTTCAGTCGTATATGAATGCACTGCAGCTGAATGCAGAGACAACTTTCTCTTATACAGTTTGCCACAGCCTTGCGTAAAAACTCTTGATGATTGTCAGCCTTGTTGCAGTGAGGACAAACAGCAGACCAAGTGCAGCCATCTCCCATTAAAGGACCATACTGATGATTGTGCTGATTTTAGCTGAACTTCTGTGTTTCAGATGTTTGACTGTAAAACACCAAATGCTCGTTGGTTTCAAGTCAGTGTCACAAACAAATCTATATGAAAACTCTTCAAAATGCTTGAAACTTGCTTGATTTGTAGAAATGATGGTGAACATTGAACCCAGCCATCATTGCAAGATGATGCAATGTGACAGCATAATTCTTAAGTAAACAGTTACTGAAGTTGCGAATAGGAAATTTTATATCAGGATATATTTAAATCAGGATAAAAACTATCACAAAATATGTAAACAAGACTACCGTAACAATCACTTAAAACACTACAATGCCATATTTACCATAATGTAGGGGAACTATAATGTTAATTAAGACAGACTTTGTGTTTACAGCGACTCAAGCAAGCTTCAAGAACCTACTAATGCATTTACCTGTAATGAGGAAATAAATGGAAATCAGCTGAAACTATAAGACATGCTGTTGACAGTAGCCAGAAAAAATGGTGCAATGGTTCACATGATTTGTAGATATGGAGCTAAAATTTCTAAATGCAACAGTATGGTTCTTTGAGATGACTTATATAAAGCCCCACTTGGACCCGCGGCGGAGCTGCCGTGGTCACGCCTGTGGATCCATCTGAAGTGAAGAGTACATGTGGGTGGGAGGTGGTGCTGTCAGGCGTGACCTCTGCCTATGTCTTCCTAACTCTCTCCTCCTGTTGCAAGTGAGCAGCTCTTGTTGGTCACGCTGTAGCGACTCTGTGGTAGAAACTCCATTATGTTCCCTCTTTATTTTCCCTCTCCTCTGTAAATCTACATCGCCGCAGATGTGCTAACTGTAAAGTTATTGTCAATGATTGGGCAAATTTAAAAAAAAAAAGCAAAGTGATGTCATACTTGTACAAATGAAAGCTCAATAAATAGAAGACTTGAACAAATGTCAACACTGTATGTGTGTCATTTCCATCCAAGCAAATATACCGAGCAGTAATCAAGTGACTGATGTGTTTCACAACTTTTGGACCAAACAAGTACCTCTTTCTACAGAGGATATGACTGTAGCAGGTCCAAGTACACACATTCAAAATCTACCTGATCACCTGGTTTGTTTAAAACAACTCATGGGGTTGATAAGAAACACATTTAATGAATTTACAACAAATTAATCACATATATTACAAATAGTCCAGAGTGGAGAGTACACTGTGTAAAAAGTGCAGAGTTGAGTGTGCTGTGGTTGTCAAGGGAGTTTTTATTGCCATCAGTGTTCCTTCCTCCGAGGCTCTGTCGCTTTGCTAAGGTTTCCCGCCTCCTGCTTCAGGACGCTCAGAAGAGACTGGGAACTCTCCAGGATCTATGGGGGAAATAAAATACAGGTCACACGAAGTGTAATGATACTTAGGAGCATAAGTAAAAATATGACCTACACTACATGCAACTGACAGTGTGGTGTGTACTGGAAAAGTAATTTTAAAAAGGGGCCAGGCACAGCTTTGTTGTTTTTTAATAAGAGCAGCTTTGGAGTGTTTGTTTGCAGTGATTAGTGTGAACACTCAGGGAGTTCAGCATCAGTAAGTGGGACATGCCTGTGTCAGTGGCCGAAAAGTATGTTTACCGTCATCATCATCAAAAAATGTAAATAAGTCAGATTTTGCCAAAAGGCAAATTTTCATGTTTATTAGCGTCAATATGAAGTTCTGTGTGCGCATAGGAGTGCAGGTGAGTGATCCCAGTTTTTCCAAAAGTCTTATCTTCAGATACCATATGTGGTTTCACAACATATGCAGTTCCTAATTATATGAAACTAAGAAAAGCAAAAAAGACTTTTCATATATGAGAGGCTGAAAACAACGGTTGTTTGCTAGTGTTGCTTGAAAATGACTTAAATTATTCAATTATGAAACCACCAGATAAGCTTCCTAAGATGTCTCACTTTACAAACACAGCATAAACTACTTCTGTCTAGAACATCACCAGCTCATAACATTAGCTACCAACATGCCCTCTAACAACAACCAGCTTTCAACATGTTAGGCAACTAAAAATGTTGCATCAAATATGACTTGTGTCCCTGTCTAAACAACAGCGATGTGTTTTAACACCAGTATTGTTTTCACATATGTAACTAAGACATACAACAAGGTGTATAAACCAAAAATGACATGATGGTGCATAACTCACAATCAAAAAATAGGTAACATTTAAAAACCTTATTACTCTTAATTTCAAATTGTGCATCACTGGTTTTATCATCCCATCACAAAGGCGGGATTTTATTTCACTAGACTTTCTTTTACTAGATTTACTTAGATTCAGTGACCCTTTTGTTTATCAAAAACCTTTGAATTCAAAAATAATTATTTCGGCACTTTGGGCATTTTGGCACCATTTTGGAACAATCAGTGGACCAACATGATCAAAAACATTTAAGTGCTCTATAATTGCCATCTATATATTTCAATATATCCAAACACACACCTTGGTGTATGCAGCCTCTGTCTCAGCAATGGTGCGATCAAAGGTGGCACGGGCAGCGAGTCTTTGTGCAAGGCTCTCATTAACTCTGCTCAGCTTCTCAGAAAGGATCCGGATGTCGTGCTGCAGTCGTTCCTTCTCTTCTTCCTCCTGCTTGATCTGATGGTTCAGCTCGTCCCGCTTTGAGCACAGCTCCTCAATACCTGACAAAAAGGTTTATATTACCAGTGATGGGTGATCCTTTGCTTAAGTAAAAATGAACACTGCAGAATTGATGCACATTTTCAAAAATACTTAGTAAAACTATTTTATTGATGATGATGTATTTAAATTTAACAATTTTTAACATTTCTGACTAGTTTCGTTTCAACCAATCATAAAACACACATTTCTCTTCAGATAGTATGTAAGGCAATTTTTTTTTTTAATCCCAGAAACCAAAATCATAGTGCATAGGCACACAGCGGCAGCTCTATGCACTATGAGGTCTGCAGAGAGTTAAAGACTCATTTCCAGGTGACAGACTACGTTATAATCTGCGGAGGTTAATCAGATTGTACAGTACGATCCTGTTTGCTGGTCAAAGCAGCTGGTAGGTCAGAAACTGTAACAAGCACAACAGAGAACAGAAACATGAAATAGATCTGTAGTTAACTAGTGAACTGTTTAGGAAACAGTAGAAAGTAACATTAAGTCAGATAAGCATGTTATTTATCGACAGAGTAACGTTATTTATCTTGGTCTAATGAGAAAATATTCAAAAGGCAACTGAACCACCCGCCAAAGCCGGCGGTTAAGCTAGTTAACAATAACACACAATTTTCAGACATTACTAATCCTTCAAATGAGCGAGTACAGATAAAACATGTCGGTTAACTTACATTTGACAAGTTCATTGTTGTAGGTCTGTAGAGCAGCAGCTTGTTGAGTCATGTCGGATTTTAGCTAGTTAAAGTTCGTCTACAGTGGCTAACAACTTTAAATGGTAAAGTCGTTATTTGTAAAAAGTCTAAGCGAAGCCTAACTTATCGTCTGTCTCATCGAGCTAAAGATAGCTATAACTAAAGATGCAAAAGCGTCCTTCCTCCTCAAAGTATTTCAAACAACTGCTCTTACATGGCGGGTTTCCCGGACAACTGAACCAGAGATGCTACCGGGTATGACGGCGGTCTTCTTCTTCTTCTTCTACGTTTAGGTGCTTCACATCCAACTTGTTGCGCTTGCGCCCTCCTCTGGCGACTTTTTGAAAAGAAACGGTGTGACACTGGCAGCTCACTTTGCTTAAAATACGCGAACAGAAAACGTTTTGCCGAGGTGTCCTGGTGGTGTGAGATTAAGGATGCTGACAGTGTAATGTCCCTGGTTCAAGACAAGCAGAAAAAACTTTATTGTAGATCTTCCACCACCTCTACAGGGAGAGCTCTGGATGCTGCCTAATGAATGAGTTGGAGCCCTGTTATAATCCAGCTGAGTGCAGCATTAATCTAACATGGTTCAGATGAATGCATGAACCAATTTCTCACAGTCGTGACATATACATTCTCTAACGCTTGCTAGGTTTTCACAAAAGTAAAAACCTGGCCTATATAGTACGTTGTATCCTGCCACATTCTTTCAGATAGCATACCATAGTTAAGCCATTAATTATTGCTGCTTTGTACTTACATTTATTGCTTTTCCCTTTTTATATCCCCTTCATAGTCATTTCAGATCAAAATATAATATATACAATTATCTAGAGACTAGTTTTTCTTATGTGGAAGCAATGTTATTCTGTCTATTTATTTTTTCAATACATCCAACTGAAATGATCTTTCACTGACTGCTCTGAATGTATTCTTTTAGCTATACTGAAGGATACTTGGTGGTCAGCTTTAGTGCTGCTGATGGGAATGTTTGTATACAGATGGATGTGTAAATGTGATGGAGGGAAGATGTATTTGAGCAAAGGAAGGCAGCTGATGGTAACACAACACAACAACAAGCTCGAGTAGGTTATTAACCAAGGTTAGTAGATTATTGGACCATTTCCATTGTTTGGTTAGTTAAACAATCTCAGAAGCTAAATAGGAAAGAGTCATAAAAAGACTGCAAAACTGCCCTCAAGCACAACATGCTTAGTTGTTTCTTTTCATTACCACATTTTTGTGAATTTGTTAATTTTTGGTTTTAAATTATGATTATAATCTTTGATACTCATGTGTTCCTTTACAATACTGACAGTTTTAAATTTTAGGTTCATTCTGTATATCTTCTGTTTTCATATTTCTTTTTTTCTGTATCAGTTAAGGTTGTTGATAAAGAGAGGTCTTTATTAAGACTTTATTAAGAAGTTGTTTTTGCATATGAAAAAAAAAATCTCTCAAAAATCTTTGTATTGCACGTATTGGACTGTCAAACCCCACAACACAAACTCAAACAACACACAAAAGACTGTTACAAACTCAACAACAACACACAAAAATACACAAGTTGAACTGTTACATAACACACATTCTACACACGTTTTCCACACCTCAGTTGTATACAGCTAAAATGTTATTCTTAGCTCACGCCATATTTTGCACCAGCTAATTTGCACGTTTATGTCTGATTATAACTTGAAACTGGTACTTAAATACCACCTGCACAACATCTTACTACTAGCACATGTTCACTTTGTACTGTACTGTTAGATTATTATTTATGTGTGTAATTTGCTTGCTTTATATTTTTGATATATTTTGAATATAAGAGTGCAGATATTTATTATTATTAAGACTTATCCAGACTTAAGCTTATCCAATGCAACATCTCCAAAAATACTTGAAATATGATGAAAAAAGTACTAATTGTGTGCATTAATACTGGATAATTACTGATGTATTAATATGTAAGCAGTGTTTGAGCTGGTAAAGGTTGTAGCTTTTACAACAGTACTCCTTATTTACCGATCACCAAAACAACATCCTGATATCTTTAAGGAAATGAGTGAGCTGCTCTCATCCTTTTGCACAACATCACCAAATGTGCTCATTCTCGGAGATCTGAATATCCATGTGCACACCCCCTCCAATCACTCTGCTGCCGAGCTGCTGAGACAGCTTGTTGAGGTCCCCACTCATAACAGAGGACATAATCTCGATTTAGTCATTACTGACTCAGACCCATTTCTGACCTCCTGCCTCTCCCAGTTCCTCCGCATCACAGTAAAGGAAGTTCAGGGCATCATCCAGAGGTTGAGACCTTCAACATGCTGCTTGGACCCCCTTCCCACTGCTCTGATAAAAGCTAATGTATCAGACATAAGTCCCCTTATTACTGACATCATTAATCACTCTCACCAGAGCGGCTTGGTCCCACTGGCCTTAAAAACTGCAAAAATTAGACATCTTAAAAAGCCCTCCTTGGATCCTGAAGTAATGGCAAACTGCTGTCCGATTTCCAACCTTCCTTTTCTGTCAAAGGTTTTGGAAAAAGCTGTCTCAGCCCAGCTTCAGGACCAACTTAACCAATTCAATCTGTTTGAAAGATTTCAGTCTGATTTCAGATCATCTCACAGAGACAGCCTCAGTCAGAGTCACAAATGACCTCCTGATGGCTGCTGACCACGGCTCCCCTACACTTCTCATCCTCTTGGACCTCACAGCCGCCTTCGATACAGTAGACCATGACATTCTACTCCACCGTCTCCACCATATAATTGGACTCTCTGGCACTGCTCTGAAATGGTTCGAGTCCTATCTCACTGATAGAGCTGATGTGGCCATGGGGGATACTAAATCTCTGACCCACACTGTCATCTGGGGGGTGCATTTCTCCATCTGCAAAATACAGCGAAACTCCACAGCTGCCTCTTCCTTCGTGACGCTGAAAAGCTGGTCCATGCCTTTGTCTCAACCAGGCTGTACTATTGTAACACACTCCTCATCAGGATCCCCAGCAAGAGCCTTTAAAATCTCCAACAAATCCAAAACAGTGCTGCAAGGATCCTGATGAGGGTGCGAAAATAGGAATACATCACACCAATCCTCTGGACACTTCATTGGCTCCCTATCTACCTCCGTATCAAATACAAACTCTGCTGCTCACCCACTAGTGTATCCATGGAAATGCCCCACACTATCTGAAAGAACTCCTGACACCACAAACCACTACAAGACACCTCCGGTTCACAGATACTCACCACCTCCGCCCACCAATGACCAAACTTTGTACAATGGGCCACTCTGCCTTTGCAGCAGCTTCTCCACGACTCTGGAATGCTTCACCAGAGAACTTAGAAGCACAGCAGACTGTTTTAAAAAACAGCAAAATACTTTTTTTATTTAGGAAAGCGTATTAAGATTAATTTTAAATGTGTGTTTTATTACTGCTTTTATCTTTTTTTGTTTGCCGTGTTTTATACTCTTATTACTACTCTTACTCTTACTTTGAGATTTTTTATAAATGTAAAGTGCCCTATAAATAAAATGAATTCAATTCAGTTATTATGTATTGTAGTATGCAACACTACAATTAAATGACTATAACATCAAATAACAACACATTAGCTGCTACAGCACCTGCTGAAGATCCAATAACTATGTGTTATCATACTGTAGCTGCAATTCACAATTTTTCAATACAAAACCTGTGTATGTTTGAAGACGATACTCTACAGCCACATACTCACTACGTTGTTGCCTTTTCTTCTGTCTTGAGCTGTTCTTACCAGATTTTCCAGTCTTACCACAAGCTCTTATGGCTTCACTGAGGTGTGTGAGCTCCTCACATATTCTCAGGCTGGTGGTGGATGGTTCTAAAAAGCTTCAGAATTTGTGTCAAGCTTCCTCTCTGATGTGCACCACATAAGATAAAGATAAAGATAAGATAAAATACACTTTATTGTCCTCTGGGACAATAAAGTGTATTTTATCTTAGGCCAAGAAGACCAGGGTTTACATCCTCCCTTCTGAACATGATGTGGCAGTCCATTTTTATCCAGGTATCTGGCACATACTGTATGTGTGGCTAGGTGTTGTTGTTTGTAGCTCAGGGCTGTAGAGGTTACACTGGGGAACTTGTGGCACAGCTGGTCATGTCTGTAAAAACTCTTTTTGTATTTGCCGTAAGCAGTGTTTAGCCTTAAGGTTTAGCAGAGTACATGTCTGCTTTGGGTTGAGCTTGCTTATCTTGTTTTCTGCAGCAGAATTTTTTCTTATGGCCTCCACCATTTCAGTAGTGTTCGTACAAAGAATGAAGTGACGTCACTCAGTTTAAGTTCTCTGATCTTACAAAGTCCCAGGACTATTTGTTTTTCTTGTTGTTATGTGTTTCATTTGTAATAGTATTACAGAGAAAAGTGTTGTTCTTTCTTAGAAATACCTTCCCCTCTTGAATGGTAGAAGAGTGTGCCTGTGCATAGGAAAGGGCAGGTTATACTTTGAGCCTAGGTCGTTCAGCCTCATCTGTTGCTGTAATTAGGTCTACCACTGGTAAAAACATTCTGGTGCTATTGCTTGCCCCTTAGCTAAGACACCCTTTGCTGGTTGGACAATGGTGACAGGTCCTTCACCCACTTGTCCTGAATGTCCTGTTGGACAAAACTTACATGTTTGTTTTTAATAATTTTGTTGATTTTCCAGGTCTACAGTGGCCAGATGTGATATCTATAGTAGGCTTTATGGTAAATCACCTTCTTCTTCAATGTATCAGTGGTGAAATGGACCTGTCTGGGGTTCACTGCCATGGTTTGAGCACCACAGTTCCAATAACAGAGAAATCTCAGTGCTCTAGCTTATAACATTTCTTTTTTTATTATTTAGAGTGGTTCCAGCTTTGTGGCAACATTTTGGGGAAGAACACTTCCTGTTTCATGCATACAGTGCACAATGACATGCAGGTCTATTAATAATTGTTTTTTTTTTCCAGGTTGATGTGGAGGAACTTGACAGGAAAGCTGCTACAACCAGATCTCAACTCCATCCGTCACCTTCAGCTGAAATACCAACTGTAAACCTGACCCAACATCAATGGTCAACCTCACTATTGCTCTTGTGTCTGAATTAGATAAAGCCCTTGCATCCAATTTGAAATGTTTGGGTGCCCACATAACTAGTGTGGGTGATATAGTGTTTGATAAAATATATTTGTATAAGGGTTTGTTCTGTTCATATAAGTTTTATTCTGTTTCAAAATTTAGCAAAATTACACTTGCAAAAAACATGGGTCTGTTAAACAGGATTGACAGACCTGTTAGACAGTTGGGTCGTGATGGGTCATTCCAATTGTGTGTGTTGAATTTGGTGGACAGACACAATTCTGTTCAATTCTGGATCTGAACAATGGATTTTAGCTTTTTTATGATTGTGGTGCACTTACCAATGTCATTTTCATTATATTTGAGTGTTGTGCAATCGTTTGCAGCATCTAATATTTTCTGCACATAATCAGCTTCTCTGTGATTACGATATCTAAAGCTTATTATTATTATTATTATTATTATTATTATAGACAAAATTATTAAAAATCATACTCCCAGGTGTGGTGTTACACTGTCTGCAAATCAATAAACGTGACGTAATCGGGGGCGGAGCTTACGTCCAGGCACCATGGCTTCGGTGGGGACCGAGGTGAGTGTGTAAGCTTTATCAACGCCAAGCTTGTTTTACTTTCACAGTTTTCCACGGCTTGGAAAATATCTTCCGCGCCGTTAGTCAGAACCTCTGTTGTATACGGATGAATTGTCGGTGTCATGGTGTCGGTTTGTCGTGAATTGCCCGCTGCCAGCCTGGAGTCTTTTGCTTTTGTGCTGGACCGGAGGGCAACTGAATGTGCAGGAAGATGCTGCGCCCCGGAACCTGAATAGCCCATGCGGGTGCGTTGGAGGTTCGTCTCCGGGGTTTGGTCATACATGGTCCAGGCTCTGGTCTCTGCCCCGCTTCGGTCCAGCTTCAGTGGTTCAAAATAAACCACAGATAGGCATTCATGCATTTTTTTTAGCCAACGTTATTCACGGTTTTAGCTGTTTTGTCAGTCACCGGCATTCTGATGGCTCTGCGTTGCTATTTGGCTAGCTGCTAGCAGCCGTGCTAGCTGGCAGACTGCACACTTTCTGAAATACAGACAAACTGATTTTTGAGGTTATCATATTGTGTAAACGACAGAGGCTAATCTGTATATAAGCTGGAACAGCATGGCTAAATGTTAAGGCTGATAATGTTATCTTTGCTGTGCTGTGCAGCCTGTTAGCTACATGATAATTGATGCATTGAAATGAAGGCAGCGCTGCTTCTACCTCCCAGTGTAAACATATGGCGCCAGCTCTTGAACCGGCATCGTAATCTTTGCATCATTATTTTTTCCACATCATTATTATTTATTTTTTTAAAATCAGCGATCATTCTTCTTGCGTTGGCTTCTTTATGCTAGCTATCAGCATTTATTGTCATCTTTCAGTCGGTGTAAATCAGTCCACATCTGGCTGCTACAAGTTGTACTGTCGTCGTGTTACGTTTTTAATCAGTAAATACTGATCACTCTGTTACAGTAACTGGAAGTTGCACAAACGTATTACCGCTTTAGTCTTTGTTTCTTTTTCTTTTTCGGGAGCTAGGATTCAGTCATGTTCGGCAGAGGTCGCTCGAGCAGCGTTGTGATGATTTCTTCTCGGCGGTGCTGAGACCATCTGGGGGTTTAGCGCGGTGTGGGCCATTCAGCTTTGCAGCCACTTCCGTTTGCGTAATTTTGTCTTGCGTGACGTGTTGTTACGTTTAACATATGGATGGTCTTAAAGAGTGAGATCACCCAAATTACTACACAAACCCTAGTGGTATCTGGTTGTGCATATAGGCTTTGGTGAATTTGTTAATATTTTCATATATATATATATATATATATATGGCTCTAAGTCTTGTGCTTCTATTCTGGTACAGTGGAAATTAGTGGGTTTTTTTTGCAATATGCTTTTTTTCTGTGTTTTGTGCTACTATTTTGCATAAATACTTACCATCTTTGGGCTTGGCATCATCAACCATGGTTGGACATTTCCTTTGTTGGTTTATCATTTGATGCTTTGCTGCATCAGCTTTACATTGCACTGTACATGATACAGGTGTTTCAACATTCCTGGTGTGTGCATCATGTGTGTTTGACTCAGCATTCAGTTTGCATGTTCGTTGAGACAGGAGTCACAGCTGGAGCAGAGGCTTGTTTGAATGTCAAGCTGTGCTTTGTGGCTCTAGCTGAAGTGCATTCTTGAGGTGAAATACCCGTTATTGGTCTTGTGACAGATACCTGATGTCATGTCCTCTCAGATTTCCAGGGTATTATTGTGCCGCAACATGACTGTGTGCAATATAAAACAGTTATCAACAAATATTTGTGATAAAAGCTGGAAAAAGGCACATGGGAGACCATGTACCAGTTATTAAGCAGGGACCTGATCAGTGCTGGGCAAGTTACTTGAAAACTGTAATCAGTTATTTATTACTTATTAGTAAGTTTCTTTTGTTTGCTTCCTTTCGGGATCACCACAGTGGATCACTCTGCATATTTGACTTGGCAAGGATTTTACACGGATTCCCTTCCTGATGCAACCTAGGGCTGCAACTAATGATTATTTTGACAGTCGACTAATCTTTAAATTTTTTTTCTCGATTAGTCAATTAGTCACGATTATGTCATGCCGACTATAGGCTCGTTCGACATGAGCAAGTTCTGTGCAGATTCAATCACTGGTGATCAGCACGCAGTGCATGCCGGTTAGATTAATGTCCGACTTGAAGCCAACTTGCTCTGACGTCATACCTACGTAGGCAACGATAACCTCGTGAGATCAAGGTGGCCGCAGATTTTGGAGCAAGGTGCTGCAGTTGGTCTCCAATGAGTGCAGAACCTCAGGGCATGACAGGAAACGCCTGCTCTCACCTGACCTAAGATCTGATTGGTTCCGGTGTTGGGTCCACAACAGGACGTTTAGTGAAACGTTTCCTTTTTTATTTACTTTGAATTATTGTAATTCATTTGTCTGAGTTCCACTCACTGTGAAGTAGTGCTGGGCGATATGGTCTAAAAATAATATTGCGATATTTTTAAGCTATATCACGAAACACGATATATATATCGTGGGGGGTGGGGGTGGGGTGACTCGAATGAAAAACTGATCTCTATTGTGGCGATAAAAAAACGCTGGTGTGTTATACAGAGATCGTCTCAAACTTATTTTAAAGGCCACCATCATTTGCAATTGCCGGTTGTATCTTAAACTAGACTGTTAACTCACAGATTACTTTCAGATTACTAAAATAACATCTGCACAGATGTCTCAGTTCTGACAGTCTAAATATGTGACAGATCAATAATCGAATGTTTGATTAATGTTTGTATTTATAGTTTAATCAGCAAACTGACGTGATGACGACGTTTCATCACAATTTTACTGCGTTTCATGTGAAATATATGAGTCATATGGAGGTTAAACCATATACACACCTTCTTCTGTAGAGCATTTTAACAACAGTTGCCTTATGCTGTGTGTCTTCTGTATTATTGCTTTTATTTTTTGTTTTACTGTTCCATTGCTTCTACTGTTCTTAGTATTTTGTTTTAATTTTTCTGTTTTTGTGTGTATGTTAAGTAGGGCTGGACGATATGGCAAAAATTTATATCACGATATGTTTCTTAATTTTGGTCGATACGATATAATTTCGATATCGATATAGACAATATTAAAAAGCCTCAGGAAAAAACTGCCGAGGACACACACAATGGATGTCTGCAAACTGAATTTGCAAAGTCTATAATACCTCCAGGCTCCTCCTATTAAAATTAGATAATTTTTTAAAATAAAAACAGTACAAAAAAAAT
>JAUBNQ010000014.1:18062311-18083131 GCA_032353495.1 Ctenopoma kingsleyae | reverse complement strand
GTGACAAATGCTAATGTATAAAATTATATATACATTAGCATTTGCGTGATGACGTACATCACAGACACGCTGCCAGCACTCAGCAGTAGTTGGTTAAGCTCCGTCGCGGAAAGTTTTAGCTATATATATATATATATATATATATATATATATATATGTGTGTGTGTATGTATGTATGTATGTATATATATATATACACACATACATATACATACATATATATAAATGTATATCGAAATATCGGAAATGTGTTTCAAAATGGTATCACCGTTATTGAAACAAATTCTATCGCGATATATATTGATATGGAATTATTGTCCAGCCCTAATGTCAAGCACTTTGTAGCGCAAGTTTAGAAAAGTGCTATATAAATAAAGTTTATTATTATTATTATTATTACAAACAACAGTTAATGGAAAATAAATTGTAATTAATCTGCATCTGCCATCAGAGGATGTGAGCATTTGGTACAAACGGAAGTTTGAATGCTGCTAGAAAAATTAGAGACTGTCCGATTTCATAGCGGAGTTTCAGCCACTCCTGCTGCAGCCGCCTGCTCTTGTCTCTTTTCCAGGGGCAGTTCATCTCGAACATGCCTTATTGTGATGCCTGCGACCCGTGGTTGCACATCCTGCAGTTACAAAAACCAATGTGTTTCTTTATGACTGGAACCTCTATTGAAGGTTGTTTATGATGCGTCAACAATAGAAAATCCACGTCGACATTTTTTGTAGGCGACGTCGTCGATTACGTCGACTAATTGTTGCAGCCCTAATGCAACCCTCACCTTGTATCCAGGCTTGGAACCGGCACAGGAACCACCAACCCTGGGGTTCTTGGACAGTTATTTATTACTTATTACTCAGAGAGACAATTCTATTCTTTATTAATTCTTTCGTAGCCAAAATAAAGCAAATGTCATGGTTTTAGATGGAAGGAACAACTGACAACATGATTCTTAAGTGAGCTGCACGCTTCTTTCGGCAGGCAAGTGTTGCGTGCTCCTGCAAGCCTGCGTAATCATTGTCTGCTCAGGGATGTGGGTCACTCCTCTCAAAACTTAAGACTTTGTGCCTGCACTAACCCCACACAGTTGTTTATTGATTAATAGCTCAGTGGTCTGAGGGAACCCCTACCCACCACTTAATCTTATTCAAAAACACACGTGCAATAATATAACCAATGTATTTAACAAAAGAACATAAATTTAAGTATAATGGACCACACATGAGATAATACATTTACAAACAGAATCTTTGGACAATCTGCTGCATATAGATCTTTGCCTGCGCGACAAGAAATAGCTCCACACCAGTGGGTGGTGATAGTCTGTATTCATCATTTCACAAGAGAAAGCAGGAAACCTAGCACTGTAAATACATACAGAAAACAATCCAGCTTTTTCTACCACTTTTAACACCACTCTCGCTCACTACAGACAATTTCAGTTCAGGTGGACATGTCATTAGGAATATTCTTGTATTGGATTGTACAGACAAAGTGAAGATGAAAAATGAGAAGAGGCTCCAATGGGTGCCCTCTATGTTATTTGCTTGCTTTTGTCACTTCTGGTTCTCTTCTTGTGCAGTGATTGTTGAAGTTCCCTTGGTGATGGGTACTGTAGCCAATTTAACATGCTCAATCAAATGAAAAGCAACCTGTCCTCCAAATTTAACAGCCGTATAGTTTTCTCGTATAACTCGCATGACCATTTGCTATGTACGGAGGCAGGCGTCTCTTGAAATTCCACCTCTTTTACTGTCAGGTGCCAAACTTGTGTCTGCTGTCCCATAATTTAGCACCAAAATGACAGCTGGTGTAACACGTTCTTTTGCTCTATAGTCAAAAATGCCAGACAACCACTGTGCAAACAAAGTGATATGATTGGGATTTGATTAGGAACAAACATACCTATGTTAAGTTTAGCCACTAAATAAACATGGTTAGGGTTTGTAAATGTACTACTTTTAGTCGCAATTAGCCACATAAACGTCTGAGTTAGGTTTAGGCACCAAATAACCAGCAGCAGACAGTTGTGTTATACTGGACTTGAACTTTTTTGTGCCACTCAGGCATTCAGACAATTTTTCCTCGTGGCAAAAAATATTGAAATGTCTGACCACTTGCTGACCACCCTGTGAATCCTCCACTCACGGGCTCATTCGTACATTGCACAGAATTTGTAGCTGGCAGGTTTAGTCTGTTTAATATCTGGTCCAACTGATTCTGACATTTGTGTTGTCATCTCCTGACGTTCAGGAGTAGTGCAGTCTGAAGTCAGCCACTGCAAACATAAAAGCTATCATCAAATACTGAACTATATCAGTTAAATAACTCTTTGTGTCAACAGTTTGGAATGCCATCATGTCTTTGGCCCCCGCCTCTGTCAGTTTCTTCCAGTGTTGATCTGGCTTCTCATATCTGTGGTGTTTGTGCTTGAGGTTTTTAGTACAAGTTACAAATCATAGATGTCATAGGTTTGTTGCTGATCCATTTCGAAACAACAGAGGAAGCCCCTTTTTTCAGAATGAGTCCTTCCTGAGTCTCTTCAAACTTGCAAGCTCATTCTTCCACCATGCTTGTTGCATTTGTAGTCTCATGTTACACACTAGTGTTAAGATGAATATGCAGACAAATCAGCAAGCATATTGCCAATATATGATTAATTCATATTGTGGGGAAGAATTATCACGCTCTATCGTTAATGATACGATATTGCACTGCCCCGTTAAAGACAGAACCTCCAAACAATCAGGCGTGTGGACAGGATTAAGAATCGGTACACAATCTTTCTACAGAACTATCTACCTACACAGCTTAGTAAATCAAAAATAGTGACAGAAAATACTAAAAGTATTCAGCATCAAAGTTGAGGCCAAAGGTAATTTCATAAGGTTTTTGACATATTGAAATTTTATGGCACTCTATCCAATAGTTGTTGAGATATTTCACTTTATCTTGACTGGCTTTAGTAAAATGTAATTTGAGTGGGTGGGTGGGGTGTTGGGGGGGGGGGGTATTAGCCACCTTATAATACTCATATGGTTTGATTCAACATTTTATCCCTGTTGCATGGATTAAGACTGCTGATCTGTCTCTTTTTTGTGGGTTAGGGTTACCCCTTTGTTACAATCATACAGACACTTTTTCACCTATTATATTTTCTTTTTTTTTTGCAACACTCAATTAAATTGTCTGTTTTTTGTATGCAGTGATTCCTGTAAGTTGACAAACCGGAGCTTGTACGTCATGATTACGGCTGCATGTCCTTGTTTAATTGCAAAAAAGGAGAAACCACCAAAATCTCCAAACCTGCATGTGTGAGATATCACCTGAGAAGGAAACTCATTTTGTGTGACATATTTTTACTAACTTGGTGATAATATATGGTTTAAGTCATTAATTAAGCAAAAATAGCAGCTCATCAAATGTGAGGATCTGCAGCTTTATGGTGGATTTTGGACTGTTGGGCAGACTGACGAGTAATGTGAGACGTCACAGTAAGTTCAGAGAACATTTGATGGGCTTCTCCACTGTTTATTGACATGTTATAACCCAAACGAGTGATGAATATAATGATAAAAACAGTAGTTTTGGTCCTTTGGTAATTAAGAACCAGTATGGAAAATAAATTTGAATGTAGATTAAATGAGAACAGAAGGGACAACTTGTACAAGTATCTCTCAACAATTAAAAGCCTTTGTCTGTTCATCCTTTCCTGACTGCATTTGGAGCTTTCTTTGAGGATTTTTCCTTTGTTGCAGCTTAGTCTGTGACTAAATCTTTGTTGCGTTGCCTGGCAGTGTTGTGTTTTACGGTCTTCACTGGCTCAGTGGAGACACAAGACTCTCCTGTTGAGAGGTTCCGACATTGCCTGATGTCCACAGTGGAAAACGTCTGGCTCGTCAGACTCCACACTGACATCCATTCTGCTTCTGGGGCTTTTACTCCTCTACTTCTGCCATGTTCTCCTGAGGCTCTGAGGCCTTTTTTTGTCCTCAACTCTGGATTGACTTATATGTTTCCATTTAACAATAAAAAAGACCAGAACAACAAACAATAGCAGAGTAGTCAAAGTAGTAGAACTGTAATATTAAAAAACAAAATGATAGAATATGAGGGGGAAAACATTGGGATATAGGCTATGGAGGATTTTGAATGTATTTCTCCAGTCTTATTGGTTGTGCCGCATTTGTGTGGCGAGTCTGTTCCACTGGATGTCTTCAGTGGCAATGAGGTCTTCCAGTTTAAAGAAATGGAGTGGTGTTACAGTTTGAGCTGACTGAGCATGCTCTGTGGAGACCCTCTGAAGAGAAGAACCGACAGAGGGAGCCACCAGGTCACATGACCGGCGAGGTGAATGTGCATGCGGGGAAAGAAAAGGAAAAGAGGAACAATCTGTCCGACACATTCTCGCTCTCTCCCTCTTCCCCCCTCTCTCTCTCTCTCCCTCTCTCTGTCATACTCGCTCTCTCTCACACACGCACTGACTCCCTCTCTGATGCCTTCTTCTTCTCAATGGAGGCCATGAGAAGAGAGCAGGTATGATGCTTCCTGGAGGCACACAAGGGAAAAGACATGTTGGCTTCCTGCTCTTCACCCATGGCTGCTTTTGGCTTTGAATGATCTCAGGAGACGCACATTCTTCCTTTTAGCCATTTTCTATAAAAGTTGCAATCAACTGGTTTGAGCTCTTGCTGTCTACTCGTTGAGATGGTTTCTCAGTTGGTAAGATGCACCTCTCGAGACAGTTGCTCATTGCTCATGATTTGTGAAATCGAGGCCTCAATCTGGAGGAGCAGTGTTTTTTGATGGTGGCAGTGCTGCTGTATCAAAGAGAGATTTGAGTGTGACGTGTTGGATCCTGTTGTTGAAGAGAGCTCCTTGTGGATTAGCCAAACAGCTGCATTTAGAGTATTCACAGCACGGGAAATATGTCATTCTCGATACGGAAGATGGAAAATCTAATCTGAAGATCTGGAAACTACCTAGCTGTATATTTTATAAACTCAGATCCAGTCTCTCTTTGTCTTACCTTTTGCTTTATCCCTCCTCCTCTGGTCTCAGTGTATCCCTTGTTGTCAGGATATAATGAGGTGCCCGGGGACTGAATGTATGAGCAGCCTAGGCTATGTGATCAGGAATATACTGGAACAAAAGGTTACAGTGACTGTGTTTATCAATCTAAAGGACATATGTTAGGCTGCAGTGTGACCTTTTATGTTTCACAGCTGCAAGATTTGATCTCCTGAGCAACTTCCTGTTTTTTTATATGTCAGTTTGCACAATTATTCAATAGCCAAATGAACGATTTGCATATTTCTAGATATTATTATATCTATTTGGCTAATGGACAGGAAATAGGGGGTGAAAAGGAAAGATTACATGTTCGACCTGAACTTGGGGTTGTTGCAGTTGTGCAGTCGTGTCCTCTTTAGGCCTCCAGGATGCCCCACATGTCTGAATTTTACTTTGAGAATATGCAAAGCCAAGATTTTTTAACAAGTCTTTAACACATTCCTTCAGATCTGTGGTTCCCAACTCGTGACTGTGAAAGGGATTGCAAGATAACTCTGAGGGTTTGTAAGTTGGTTTGCACCTTGTGAAGCATTTGGGCTTTGGAAAGTGCTAAATAAATAAAGATTTACTTACTTAATTATCAGCCAAGGCAACACAACAACATTAGTAAACAGTAGCAAGAACAGCTATTGTCTAATCTTTACTTTTAATGGATAGTTTCACATCTTCAGGCCTCTTGAAAAGATACACACAAAACAGTCAAATAAGGGAAAAGCTCACAACCCAGAGACCAGGTTTCAAAACACGGCACTGCTTCATTTTTAAGGTATCATGCATAAAATGTGGCAACCACTGCTGTAGGAGGCTGGGAAGGAAACCCATCCTTAGTCTCCTTAGGCTCTGTGAGAAATTCATTTGTGTAATTCCTTATCATCTCATCTCTTTAAGTTGTTGGCACACTGCTTGTTGTTGGTAGCGTTATCTTCGTGTAACCGGTAATAGTGTAAGTGTTCGTCGTGACTTCTTTTTACACCTGTATCTAAAGATAGGTAGAATTAGTGTGAATGTCTTCTCATGTCTTCTCACATGAAGGTTCACATTGTATTGTAGGGACCATTAGAATATTTTACAAATAGAAATCTTAAATGTAATCTATTAAGAGCTTATTTATATTACTATTTGCAGTACCCAAAAAAGGTCCAATGCTGAACATAAACTCTGAACCAGTGGACCTTATTTTTGCTGTCATGGCTGAAACCTAATCTATTCTAACATGTTTCCATTTCTTAATGAGTTCCATAAGGCTCATGATCAGCACTCATAGCAGTGGCTTCAAAATTAGACCTTCTTTCAGCAGCTCTCATATCCCCTTCCACGGGGCTCCAGACCTCTACTTTCTCCATCTAGTGGAAAACTGCTGCAATGGCCGCGTTATGTCAGTAAACAATCTGGTTGCGAAATGGCGGAGATCTGCAGACTGCCTTCTCTGCCTCCCTTCCCCCCTCTCCTCTCTGTCTCCAGTGTGTATGTTCCACTTTCCACCACTAGGGGGAGGAATGAGGATGGTGTTCTTTGTAACTGGCTGTCTTCAGTCTATGAAAAAAGGAACTGAAGGCTTCTTCTGTTCACCCTCACATGTGCTCTGTAGATTCCTCGAAACCATGCAGCACAGGAGGATTGTCCCAGACAAGATGTTCTTTGGGAAACACCTCAGTTATTGTGCTCACACACCAGCTCTTGGACTCACCTTGTTGTTTGACAAGGTGCACGTTCGTATTTGGCTCAGAGACTCGTGTTTGGATGATTGACTGATTTGGAAAGTCTGTCCTGATGGCTCTTTATCGTTGGGGTCTCAATTGCATACAGGGTCAAAACACATGCTGTCTGATAGATAGATAGATAGATTTGGCTCTCAAGAGCCTTGGAGAGGCTCTCAGGAGCCTTGGAGAAAAGAGTTCATTTGATTGAAGCAGTTTGTTGAAATACAGTTTTCAGTGGTCTGTGTCTCTTGCAGGTTTTTTGATTAGGGCTACGCTGGAGAGCAAATGCTTCTCCTGCTTTCTTCAGACAATCACACTCGGTACCTGTTTTTATTACTTACTCAATTATGTTCCCTGCCCCAGTCAGCATGTCTCTGTATATCTACCTTTATTATCTTTCTTCAGAGCCTCAAATAAGGTTGAGGAGCGTGTAAACCTTTCTGTTCAGTGCTGGAATATCTGTGAATGACTGGCCTTCAACGACAAACTGACCTATGTCCACTTTCCTTTGACATTTGATGTCCGAGGTTGTCTGTCTAGAGTTTGGAACAAAAAGATTGGCTTTGACGAGCAAAGTTGGACTGAAATTAAAGCAAAACATGCCAGCCACTGGATCTGGCCCTCTTGTTTGCTTTTGGGCCAGTTTTCCCAGGGTGAGCACAAGGTTGACTGTCTGCTTGGGAGGAAGAGAGTTTTATATTTCCTGGTGTTACTTCTTCATCTCATGTAAAGACGATCTATGAGTTTTCTTTTGAAGCTGCGACAGGCATCTCCTGCTCTTCTGGTTGACTGTAGCATAAAAACAGACAGTGAGGCAGACAGTGAAAGAGCACGGGGGTTGCCCTTATCTTAGCTTGCTCGATAATATTTTATTGTGAGAAACACACAAAGAAAGCAGAAAGCTTGTGGGTAAAAAGAAAGATTAGAATTGGTTAGTCATTTGCCAGAAAATTAATGAACATTTTTTTCAAATTGGATAATTTTCAGACAAGAATTTGAAATATTCTTTGGGTTCGGCTTCTCAAATGTGAGGATTTCTCGCTTTTCCTGCTTTATTTAATTGAGGCCAGTCACGTAAAGAACCCCAAATTCAGTTTGCAACATAATAAAACGGAGAAAACAGAAAAGTGTCTGTTTGATTACAATGTTTACAAAAAGAGTTTTGGGTAGTTTTGTTTGACAAATGATGCACAAAAGAAATTAATTAAGAAAATTGTAGTAACAAGTAACTATTTTAGTGCTTTTACTGTAAATGGCATTCTTTGGGTTTTGGATTGTTGGTAATCCCTTTAAGGGGCTACCCTGGGCACTGGAAACTTATGATAGGCTTTTTAAACAAATTATACAGACTAAACCACTGATTGGGATACAGATTCATAGATTAATTAACAATGTGACATAACATAATTCTAAATTATAGTTCAAATTTTGATTTTACCTTGACACACGTGTGCTCTTCTTCATCAGCCCGCTGGTCTAGCCAAGGGCAACGTGGATAAAGGCGCATCCGCAAAGAAAGAGGGACTTGATTCAGCAAGCAATGGAGAGGAGAAATCAGGTAATAGTCCAATCTGGAAGGCACATTATTTATGAAAGTGTCTTGTTTACATTGCAGTTGACTTTGTGCTTTTGGTTTTGATCCATAGATGGAGACAAAGAGGTAGCAGACAGACTGGCCTCTTCCATCACAGCAGAGGCAATGTTCAATGGCACTGAATGTGATGACATGACGCACAAGAGCCCAACCCTCAGCTCTGCAACAGTCAGCAACAAGACTTTACTTTTAGTAAATGAAAATGGCGTACCAGACACAGAGCTGCCACACGGTTCTGTTATTGGAAGCAATGGATTCATTCTTGCTAAGCAGCAGCAGGAGGGGGGCTCTGCGACCACGCCAGGTGTTTCTCCTCACAGGACTAACTGGTTGCCTTCGGGCTCACCGACAGGGGGACACACGGCCAAAACTCTCCCTTCCTCCGGGTCAGGGTTTGCACACAGTTCAGGTGTGTTAAGGACTGAAAAAAACTGTACAGAGACTACATCTGGACAGGGGAGATCAGACACTAAAAATGGAACAGCCACATCTCCGGCACCTGTCATGATACATAGAGCACGCAAGACTATGTCCAGACCTGCTGTCAGCCCAGCACAAAAGGTAAACAATAAGTATCTGTTGCATAATCAGTAGCTTGTGCTATAATCATTATAATGCTAAATGTAAACATTTTTTACACTGTAGTACACTGTACACACTGTACTATGTACTAATACTTCGGCCATTCCGATAAAATATATAATTCATATGAAGTGATTAAATTAGTGTTCAGTGTAGTTAACTGTACACACCATTTTATAAAATAATAACACAATAGTCCTACTTCCTCACAAAAGAACCTTTAAGCTAAGACGACTTAGTTTTTATCTTTCTAAGTTACAGTGGTCAAAGTTCAGCAGGACAGTTAATGTGGAGACCAAATCCGTGTGACATTTAGCTAAACAAATCTGTTGTTTAAAGTCTTGTTTGCAGCAAAAGTTGGTTAACAAATTAAACGGTGAACTTACCCTAAACTAGTAGACTGATAGACTAGTCCTAAGAACTAGTTGTGGTTCTTGTCACCTGCAGCTTCTTAACAGGGAATTAAGAGAAGCGAAGAGTACCAAAACGGAGAAAATGGAGACTCACGTTGCATCTGACGCACAGAGGTCCTCACAGCAGGCCTTCCTTCAGAACCACCTACCTCAGAGTCCACCAGATGCTCCAGCTTCAGCAGAAACGGCATCATCAGCTTCACCAGCACCTCTGCCAACTGTAGTTCCTCCAGCTACTCCAGTCCCAGCTCCAGCCAAGTTCCAACTAGGTCAGACATATTCCAGTGACACATGACAAAACTGACCTACTGTTAAAAAAAAAAGTACAAATAAGTCTGTTGGTTGTGATAATAACTGATCTCTATTGACAGTTGTGCTGTGTTATGTTGTACTGTTGTGCTGTAGCCTCTTACTCAGGAGGACTGTCATCCCGTAAGAAGAAGCGGAGGATGGGAACATACAGTCTGGTTCCCAAGAAGAAAACCAAAGTGCTTAAGCAGAGAACTGTGCTGGAAATGTTTAAAGAACTACAACAATCTGCCAAGAGCCCACAGGTCTGCACTCCTTTCATTTATACAAACACACACACACTAGTGAAACAGTAGCTTTATTTAGTCACTGAGCTGAAATCTCATTTTGGAACGAGCGACACAAGTTAAAATTGGACTCTAGCAAGTGTTTATTCAGAATTTTATGAAGGGTGATGACTGGGGCGACTTTGATTCAGTTGCTAGGGCAGTTGTCTACGAACCCCGGGGTTGGTAGTTCGACACCCCTTTCACAGAACAGTCCATTCTAATATTGTCTTATCCCTGGACAAGACACTGAATAAATTACAATCTAAAGCTGGCAAAACTATCTCATCAAAGTACATTTCAAATCTGACCAAACACTCAGTGGAAGTATTTGAGTACTACGACCATCTCAGTCCTTTTCCTATCTTACAGAGTAAAGAGGTAGTGAATATAAATGGGGAGAAGGTGGAAAATGCATCTGAGGAGGAAGAGTCAGAGGAGGTGGAGTCTGAGGAAGAGGAACGACAGCAGCCAGCAGAAGAACCCGTCAGTGCTGTTCAGGAAGCAATGTCTGAACCCATCTCTCAGGTTGGAACATAATAATTTTTTTCTTTTCTGTGCAAGGTGTAGTATTGATAAACTGTTGTATGTGTGCTTTTAATTTTATGCAGAAGAAGGGCTAAACAAAAAAAGGCAAACAACCACTAAGAAACAAAGTGATGGTGCATATTGGCAATTAATGCTGGAAAATGAAAAGAATACCAGCATATAACAATATACCAAGCGGTACCAACCAATAAAATACATTTTTGACATGCCAGATTGTAAGCTGAATAAATTCATCCAGAATTGTCACCTTTGACTTCTTGACAGTGGTGCTTGAATGTTTGTTATTTACGTAGGAATAAAGAAAATGACTTAAAATGTGATCAGATTTTCACGCCAGTCCTAACTGAAGGGAACCCAATTTAACAAATAAGAGAAAATGTATAGTTGTATTTATTGTGGAAAAATAATCCAGTCTTACATAGGGCTGGGCGGTAGAAGAGTATATCTGTTTATACTGATATATTTTTACATGCGGTACAGGATTTTATAATACTGTTTGTACCGTGCTTGCATTTAGATCTTTGCAACCAAGAGCAGAGTCTTCATCAGGCTGTCTCTTTGTCTTACTCACACACACACCCACCCCGCTACACCTGCCCCCCTCTCTCACTGCGCATGCGGCCACAGCCAGTCGGCTCTACTATCATTAAGTCAGTGGTCAAGGACCACAGGCTCCAGTCTACACTAATGAGATCAATGAATCTGGTTGGTAAAAAGAAAACCAGTTCAATAGTTTGAGGTGGTTCAGATTTCCAGCAGAAAAACATACTGTAGGGTATGTCACAAAGAGCTCACATCCAAATGTGAAAGCATGTCAAAACTTTATCCCCGTTTACAACAGCGCCACAAACTCCGGTCTGAAGAGTGAGTTAAACTTCAGTCTGTTGGTAAAGTGTCAGACACAAAACCTGCACCGTTTACTTTTGTGTGTCTTATAAAAAGAGAAGTGATAACTAGATAACAAATGCAGTAAGGTACCATATCACTAAAGACACAGTCCAATACAAACACGGTAAAGATGGTTTTAAAAGCTGCTAAAACACTTGATCGGTACCTGTTAACCACTCACCAGTAGTTTGCAGGACAGGTGCTGTCAGAAATGTACATGAATGTCTGGAAGGTTCTTAGTGACCGAAACGTTAATGTAAAACATTTCAGACTGACCACAGAGATATGGGCAAGTCAGACATGTGACCCTTTCATTAGCATGAACATTATATAGAAGACTGGTAAAAACAGTGCGTCTCCAAACAAGCTATTCCCTCAGTATGAGGCAATTTATTTTATTTTTTAAATTTACTTAATAGTGACTTTCTTTACTTCAGTCATTGTTTGAAAACAAGAAAAACATGTCTTAGTTATGCCTTTTAATTGAACCTGAATGTTTTGTACAAGAAATGTTTGTACCGGAGTATAAAAGGTATATCCTGACAGAGACAAAATATACCGGGATACGAATTTTTGGTCCATAGCGCCCAACCCTAGCCTTACATATTTGTATCTGGCAAAAAATGTGAGTAGGGTTCAGTTGTAAATTGACTGATTGGATCAGTCTTTTTCACAAATCCTGTTATGTGTATTTAGTCTAGATTCATTTTAAAACCAGGTGTAAAACGTCTGATTCTGACAGCACAGTTTTGTGTGTGTGTCATGGCTTGAACGAAGAAGTTTTCTGAAGACCTTAGAAAACGAGAAGTTGATGCAGGCTGGAAAAGGTTACAAAAGAATTTCTAAAGAGTTTGGACTCCACTGCGTAGTCACAAGAAACCCCAGTGTAACTTCTAAGAAGCTACACACTCTTGCAGTGGCAAAAATCAGTCCACCATTATATGAATGGTGAACAACAATTGTGTATTGAAGAGATGCAAGGATAAAGCCAGTATTCTCCAATGGCTACTGAAAGAACTGTCTGGGGACAGATGAGACCAGTGTAGTTTTTGGCATGAATAAGAAGTAGTATGATGTCTACATACTGCATTCCAGTATAAAAGCCTCATCCCATCTGTGAAACCTGGTGGTGGCAGTGTCATGATTTGGGTCTGCTTTGCTGCCTTTGTACTGGGATTGGTGACAACTGATTGGCATATTATGTCTTCAGTGTTTGTAAAAAACTATTTTTATTTTTGCGGTGGAGGTGGGAGATGAGCAGGAGTCTGAAGAGTCTGCAGAGGAAGAGGGAGAGGAGGAGGGCACAGAGTCTGACTTGGTAAGACCTACTCACCATCATTACTCTACCTAATTACATCAGAACATTAGATCTCATCTCATACCACCTCTTTTGACTGAAGACACAAGAGAAGTGAGTACAGTTAAATGTTCTGCTATTGTTACTAAATTACTACCTGGCTTTATTGAAATCTTCTCTATGAACGGATTCTGTCTGCCTCAGAGCACTGAGTCTAGTCTGAAGAAGAAGTTGAAGAAGAAAACAAAAGGAGACAGCGCATGGCTCAGGCCGTCAAGGAAACGAAAGAGGAGGATAAAGTCCAGAGGTGATAGCTGTTCCTGTCACACTCACACCTGTAGAGAATCACCCAACACCTTTCTCCTGTGGTTCATATGTTGACCAATGGGAGGAAACTACCTCTGTTTATTTATTTCTTTATTTTTGTGACTTGCTTGAATTTGAGGGTAAACAGTTAAGCATTTTCTCACTATTCACTGTTGTTCTGCTCAGAACTTGAGATGGCGGTTCAGCCTCAGGCTTCAGATCAAACTCATCCAGCCGACAGGAAAGAGTACACACAGATTCTCTGTGAGTCTGTCAACCTCAACAAACCCCAAGAGCCCACGGGTCCCTCACAGAACAAAGGTGAGCTTAGAATAAATGAGACAACTTATTTTAACCACATAGTCACAAATTTGTGTCTTCAAAGCTACAGAGTTTCAGAGCACTCCATGAACAGAGGTCTGGTTGGTTCATTGTTTGTCCAACATGGAACACGTGTGAGCACAACCCCGGACCTATTTGATTCAATCAAATAGAAGATAACATTTTATGTTGTTGTATCTTAGAAATGTTTTGTTTTTTGTTGGTAGACAAATTAAATAACAATGACAATTGACCCAGGGTTTTTGTTTTTGCTTAAAGTTATTTATTGTGACAGCACATAAGGAATACTTGTGAAACAAAGCAAAGTTACATAGATTCCAGCTGCCATGACTCAACTTCCAGATATAAATTGGGTATTGAGTCTTTCGGCTGATTTAACTGTAGCCAGATGACACTAATAATGTGGGCAAATTACAAAGTCAGACTTTGTTGCTTTGCAGGCGCTTCAGGGACAGCAGTTGAGGAGGCTCAGGAACTTCCTCTCTGCAGCTGCCGAATGGAAACGCCCAAGAGTCGAGAGATTCTCATCCTAGCAGACAGGAAGTGTATGGCCACAGAGAGCGTTGACGGACAGCTGACGCGCTGCCAGGGGGCTGTACTGAAACATGAAATGATGCGTCCCTCCAACTCTGTTCAGCTGCTGGTTCTGTGTGAAGACCACCGCAACGGAATGGTGAAGCACCAGTGCTGCCCCGGCTGTGGCTTCTTCTGCAGAGCTGTGAGTACAGTCACTGACCAGTTTCAGACCTTCACTGGAGTTTGATCATGCTTGACGGACGATCTAACTTGGGTTTAAGGTGAAAAGATGAATCAAATTTTTTTTATCTTTTCATTTGATGGTATTTATATCATCATATTAAAAAACACCTTTTGTATCAGATTGCCCAAATTTTGAGTAAGTAGAGGCATTGGAAGATGTGACAGGTGTTTCTTTCTGAATCACAATCCACCATTTGAAGAAGCCTTCATGGGTAAAAATATAGTTTGGTTTAGTCATAAAATCCTTGGTTTTTTTTAATTTTTATTTCCCAGGTGACCATCATGGCAAAAACATATTTTTAAGGTGCACATATCAGACATATCTACTATATATTTAACCATGTGTTTTCCTGTTACTGATAAACTCGATGTCAGACAGTAAAAGTAATTTATTACAAAATACCGTCAAACATTCTCTTGATCTAGCTTCTCATCTGTGAGGATTTTCCATTTTTCCACTTTATATGGTTATAAATTGGTTTGGGTTTTGGACATGAAGATGGGCTATAGTGAAAATAATTTATTGCAGCCATAAATAGGAATTTATTACAACTCAGATTATTACAGCATGTTTTTCTTGTGTAAATATAAATAGTTCATAATGTAAATATAGTTGTGGAAACATAGTTGTAAGAGTTTGCCTACAGAGACTTTGTTTGTTTGTTTGGATGTTGCAGGGGACCTTTATGGAGTGCCAACCAGACGTCAGCATCTCTCACCGTTTCCATCGTGCTTGTGCCTCGGTACTGAAAGGTCAAACCTTCTGTCCCCATTGTGGAGAAGAGGCCAGCAAGGCCAAAGAAGTTACCATCGCCAAAGCTGACACCACCTCCACTGTGCCTCCCACAAGCGCACATGGACCTGCCACACCTGGGGCACCCGAGGGCCGAGCCGACACCACCACTGGCAGGTAAACTACCAACTGAGGTGTCAGTCTGGAATAATAATTCAACGGTGTGATGTTAATTTCAAGACAAACTCTCAGTAGTTACTGATGAGTAAGCATGAAGTTATTTTGTTTTAAAGAATAAAGTCATTCTCACACACCACTAATAAAATTCCCATTTGTGCTACAGCACTTCTCGTCTGACTGTTGGGACAGAAGTCAGCGGCAGGGCTGACAGCTCGCTGTCAGTTCATTCTGCACACGGACTCGACACCTCTGCCATTCCTGGGTCATCCAGAATTGTAGCACTGCAGACTGAGTCCGGAACAACAGCCACACCTACAGTCTTTGCAGGACCACCTAGAGAAAGTCTGGAGGGCATCCTGGTAGCTCTCGACACTGAGAAGTAAGTTCAACCATGATCATCTTAATTTATCTTAGTGAGCAAAAATGCCGAACTTTGAGCCAAGCTCTTGTTTTTTGCCCGTTTTCTTCAGGCCCAAGAAGCTGCGTTTTCATCCCAAACAACTTTACCTCTCAGCCAAACAGGGAGAACTCAAAAGGGTCTTACTCATGTTAGGTATGTCATCCCTCCTGAGCCTCAGCAAGCCTGCTTTTCACAAAATCTTCTGTATGTCTGTCTTTAGGATTTTTTTTTTATCCTAATGGTTTTTAATATAACAATTCCTGTCATTTACTTTCCAGTGGATGGCATCGACCCTAACTTTAAGATGGAATCCCAGAACAAACGCACCCCGCTTCATGCTGCAGCCGAGGGAGGATACAAAGACATTTGTCACATGCTTGTACAAGTAAGGTCATCACTATACACTTACTCCTGTGGTAGTTAAAGAGCTTAGTGCAGATCCTAACTATGAGGTTTTAAAATTGAATGTGTTAAAATAACTTCCTTGTGTGTCTCAGGCTGGTGCAAACTTGGACATGTGTGATGAAAATCAGCGGACGCCACTGATGGAGGCATGTGAGAACAACCACATGGAGACGGTCCTGTACCTGCTGAGAGCTGGAGGCAGTGCCACGCACAAGGTAAATGGGTTTCTTCTAGACTCGAGAGGTTTCATCAGCCACATACAGTGAAAAGTCAAATTGGAATTTAATTTCTCATTTTAGTTTTTAGTAGCAGCCAAAGCTCTTAGAAGTCTGAAGCTGCATGCTGTTGAGCCAAATGAAAAACATAACCAAAAGAACTTGTTTGATCCAAGAGACTTGAGAAAGGGCCAATAATGAGATTCTCTGCTGCTCTCAGGATGTTGAAGGGTTCACGTGTCTCCACCTAGCGGCAAAGTCGGGTCATTACAAGATTGTTGAGCACCTTCTGTCCACAGGACTGATCAACATAAACTGTCAGGTTGGTATTTTTTTGTAAAATAAATTGTAAAATAAAATCAATATACATTTTTATAATTTTGGCCTTCAGTTCTGCTCAGTAATGTTATTATCAGTATTTGATACTGTTACTGAATTATTTCAGCATCTCTCAAACTCAGTAATTAACAACATTACAATCAACCTAGTTAAAAGTTTGGCTCTGCATGCTATATATATTATATTGGGTCTGAGATCAAAGCTGTCCTTATGAAGGCAGACTCAAAGCTCCATGTTCACATGCAACATTCTGCTAAGTTGAGATACTCAGTTCACTGAGCAAACGGCTCTGAGCAAAGATTTCCAGACATAATGAATTATTGTACAATAAAAATGTAAAATTTACTGTCCCTATGTGGTTTATTTGCTTCCATCTGATGCACTTTGATGCCAATATATTAGATGTAGACAGCTGTGGAAGTTATGCAGAGCTCAGAAAAATGACTGCAGTGCATGTGGTGTCTTTGTTTGAAAAGTCTGACCTTGCTGATAGAGGCTATCCTTTGGGGCTAAGCTGTGATGTAATGGCACAGTACCTCCTTGGACTGTGAGTGACATATTTATTTTTGTCACTCACTGGGTAAAAAATGTATCATCAATGTGTTGTTATACACAATACGTTTTCTGAGTTTGAAAGTTTATTTTTTCTCAGGATGATGGGGGTTGGACGCCCATGATCTGGGCCACAGAGTACAAACATGCGGACCAGGTGAAGCTGCTTCTGTCCAAAGGAGCTGACATCAGCATCAGGGACAAGGTTGGCTAAGGACTCCAGTTTGTGTTTGACATACTTCTTAGAAAAATAAAATATAATATACTTGTGAGTTTACATTGCTTCCTTTTTAGGAAGAAAACATCTGCCTTCACTGGGCAGCGTTCTCTGGCAGCGTGGAGATTGCCGAGCTGCTGCTGAACGCTCGCTGTGATCTGCAAGCTGTCAACATCCACGGAGACTCTCCTCTACACATCGCTGCTCGGGAGAATCGCTTGGATTGTGTCACGTGAGTTACTGGCTCTATGAATGAAAAGTAGACACACTTCGCAAGAAAAGTAAAGTTCAGAACTGACTTGTTGTTGACGATCAGTAAAATGGGGGTTTTTATCTCCTCAGGCTGTTCCTCTCTCGAGGAGCAGATGTGTTTCTCAAGAACCGCGAGGGAGAAACTCCTCCAGACTGCTGCAGCCACAACTCAAAAACCTGGGCAGCCCTGCAGGCCAACAGGAGGGAGAGGGACGCCAAGAACGTCAGGCTCAGTCAAGCAGAGGAGAAAGTTCTTCACAGGTTGAATAATCTGTCACTTTAAGCCTTCTCAGATGGCAAAACCCCGCAGTATTGATCCCTCTTTTTTTGCCAGAGCCTGCAGGTCAGATTCTCTTGACTTTGAAAACTTTGACAGCCCTTAACCACCGTCTGTTCTGTTTGCAGTGACATAGCTCTGGGGCAAGAGAGCATTCCCATTCCCTGTGTCAACTCTGTCGACAGCGAACCTTACCCAGACGACTACAAATACATCCCCGAAAACTGTGTCACCTCCCCCATGAACATCAACAGAAACATAACACACTTACAGGTAACTTTTCTTCATGTCTGAGAGAAATTTCTCTTTCTCTTTGCTTGCTGTGTCAAGTGACCATTATTATTGTTCTCTCTTTATCCACGGCTAACAGTACTGTGTTTGTAAGGAAGACTGTTCAGCAAGTATCTGCATGTGCGGACAACTCAGTCTGCGTTGTTGGTATGACAAGGTAAGGACAAATGACTCAAAGATGAACTAAACATCCAAACAAAAGTAAGAATTAATTGGAACTAAACCATCAAATAAAAGTTATTTGATGGTTTAAAAAAGACTTATTTTTTTTCATGTTCAGAATGGTCGTCTTCTTCCTGAATTCTGCCGTGAGGAGCCTCCCCTCATCTTTGAGTGTAACCATGCGTGCTCCTGTTGGAGGACCTGCAAGAATCGTGTAGTGCAAAATGGACTCAGGTAATTCAAATGCATCTCAGTATGGATACAAATAAATAATGTCACTCAGACACCTAGTAATGATGTTTTTGTTTGCAGTCAGCAGTCAAACAGAGTTGAGATCGAGAATGTTTTACTTTGACCAACTTCTGTGAAATCTCTGTGTAACAATCTTACTTTAAGACTATATGATAATCAATTCAGTTTTTTATATAAAGTGCAAACATCATATAAAGAACTTTACACAGAAAGGTTTATACCATAAAGAATTATGCGGAAAAACACAACAAATCCCCATGAGCAACATTAGGCGACAGTGGAGAGGAAAAACTCTTACTCCACATTTAGCGGAAAAATCCTCTAGCAGGACCAGACTCAAGGGGGGCGGCCATCTGGTTGGGATAAATAGAAAGTGAAGACAGAAAATAACTACAAGCAGCGGATGAAACACTGGGAAGGTTAGTAGGGCGAGTATCTACACACTGGAAACGTACAGCTCTGAGGTCGGGCATACCGGCAGAAAGGTACAGAGAGGAAGAAGCACAGCTATGGGAGAAAGACAACACAAAGTTAATAACCTGCAGTGGTGGTTTATACATAGAGAGGAGCTCAGTGTATGAAGGGAGGTCCCCAAGGAGTCCAATTCCGTAGAAGCCTAACCAAGAGATGGTTGAGAGTCACCTGAGCCAGCTCTGACTATAAATTTGATCAAAAAGAAAAGTTATAAGCCTAATCTTAAAGGTAAACAGGGTGTCTGCCTCCTAAACCTGAACTTAACCTTAATAAGATGTTCCAATAGTCCAGTCTAGAAGTAACAACAAGTAACAAATGCGTGGACTAGTTTTTCAGCATCACTTTGAGGCAGAATGCTCCTAATTTTAGCAATATTATTCGAGTGAACGAAGAAAGTCTGGAGATTTCATGTCTATTTGTGTTAAAGAAGATATCCTGGTCGTGGTTGAGCCCAAAACTATTTCATCTAGAGTAACTGTATGGTTAGATATGGTTAGCATATCTGTGAGATTTGGAAGTAGAAAACTACAGGATGTCTTTTAAACATGCTTGAAGTGTGACAATGATTTGTTTCCTCTGGTTTCATAGATAAATATAGCTGAGTTTCATCCACATAGCAATGGAAACTTATTGAGTGTTTCCGTATAATAAGTTCCAACAGGATGAGTATAGAGACAAACAGCATAAAAGAATAAAAAAACTAAAACTGCTGTGATGTTGTCAACCTTTCAGGACCAGGCTTCAACTCTTCAGGACCAGTAAGAAGGGCTGGGGGGTCCGGGCACTGCAGGACATACCACAAGGGACCTTTGTATGCGAGTAAGTTCCATTTTACAAGTAAACTATGTCTAGCGTCAAAACACCGTAATGCAACACAGCCTCAGTTTGCATTCTTCAAGATCCGTCAATGTTTGTTTTTCATTTATTTAGAAATCTGAGCACGACCTCGAATAGGCATGTTGTTTCACCTTTTCCCTAATTAAAAAAAAAGCTGCTACTCTCATGCACAGAGTGTTTGTATCTGCTGCCAGATGGTAACAGCTCAGACTGTGAGCGCAGCAGACGAGAGACGTAATTCTGCTTTCTGCTTTCTCGTGTTCAGAAGTGCTGCCGATGTCACTGAGGTGTTTCTCTGCGGTGCCAGTCACTATCCTGCTAATGCATTGTTACTGTGTTCAACAGCTTTCTTTTTAAATCATGAAATTTAAGGCTCTGTGTGCCATTTCAAAAACACGTTGGCTCACACCGCCTCGGGCAGTTGTTTTGAGAAATGTTTGTTCAAAAACATGTTTTCGCTTCAAGCTCCAGACAGTTTGTTGCGCTCATTTACATCTTAACTTGCATGTGCTGATGGTGACAAGTAAAGTAAATGCAATCGCATTAAAAAGTATGTGAACTCTTTGGAATCACCAGGGTTTCTGCATTAGTGTGTCCTAAAATATCTCATCTTGATCTAAATCGCAAGTAGACAAAAACAGTTCTTAAGCTAATAATCACTTATTGCACCCATTAAACATTCAAAGTTCTGGTGTAAACCTATGGACTCAATAACTGGTTGTAATAAACCTGCACAATGTTCTTTGTAGTATTTTTTTCAAAAAAGATCCCTAAATGTTGTTTTTTTTTTTATAGTAATATCATTAAAAGCTAAGAACAATGAATCACTTTTTACAGTCTATAAAATGGATTTCTGCAAGAAAGACTCAGGTGAAAAGTGATTGTTGTTCATGGCCTTTGGAGCTCTGCTTTTGAGGGGAAAAAAAGTATAGTGTAGTTACATTTTTTGTGAGGAAGAAACTTTGCTTTGATGAGTTTTCGAGCAACAAATAAGCTAAATTTATGTTCTGAATTCAACCGCGAGTAGCAGACATCCCACCTCACTTGCATGTTTATAGCAGTGCCCTGATGCCCACAAGTGTGTGTGTGTGTGTGTGTGTGTGTGTGTGTGTGTGTGTGTGTGTGTGTGTGTGTGTGTGTGTGTGTGTGT
>JAUBNQ010000014.1:18013142-18061815 GCA_032353495.1 Ctenopoma kingsleyae | reverse complement strand
TGTGTGTGTGTGTGTGTGTGTGTGTGTGTGTGTGTGTGTGTGTGTGTGTGTGTGTGTGTGTGTGTGTGTGTGTCAGTACAGTGTATATAATGGTAATATTACGGTTAGAAAACCTAAAAGCTTCATGGTTAACGGTATCAGTGTTGAACTGCTGTACTAATGTGTACTGCTCCTCATATGTCATCTGCTTTTTAACAGATATGTAGGCGAGATCATCTCTGAAGCAGAAGCAGAGATGAGACAAAATGACGCTTACCTGTTCAGCCTGGATGATAAGGTAAAGAGCGAACAACATTTATGGTAAAGAATTACACTGAAATAGCTGAAAATTTGATATTATTAAAACTCTAAATGATTTCCTAGTTAATTCTTGACCATCTTAATCCACTGATTTTAATTTCTATGTTTTTAATTGTCTCTTTCTTTTGAATATTTCATTCCACTTACTGTAGGACTGAAATGTTACATTCTAAGTAACAGTCAACAATATGTGACAACCCTAGATTTGATATTTCCTTTCTTGCAGAACGATTTTCAGCTGAGCACTTATAGCTTTTTTTTTTTTTTTTCCCCAGCCGCAAGACTTATACTGCATTGATGCCCGTTTCTATGGAAACATCAGCCGCTTCCTCAATCACATGTGCGAGCCCAACTTGTTTGCCTGTCGAGTGTTCACGACGCACCAGGACCTTCGTTTCCCACACATTGCCTTCTTTGCCAGTGAAAACATAAAAGCGGGAGAGGAGCTTGGGTAAGGCAGTTCTTATGTTTTGCTGCTTTGACATAACGTGTTCTTGTTTATCGCGTCTCATGCCGTTGATACTAATTTTACTGTACTATAATTTCAACATCATTACACTTTTATAACATCATAGTGCTGTTAAAATGTCACACTGGATAAATGATCATCTCCCTTCCCATTCAAAACAACTAAATGAAGTTACTGAGTGTATGCCTGCTCAGAAATGTTAACAGACACGCAAGCAGAGAGTGGGGCTGTGAATTGGCAACAGTCTGGCAATACAGTATGTATCACGATACAGGGGTTGTGATTCAGTTTATTGCAACACAGCATTGTAATACTGTAAGCAAGGCAATATGGCTCAAAATAGAAAAATGGTCATATAAACAATACACCACCATATGCATAAAATCTAAGTAAAAGTATAACAATATTTTTTTTTTCTTATGTAATTGTTAAAGGTTTATTTTATTAAATTGTGAAACTCTGTAAAAATTAAATGATTAGATAACAAATGAAGGAAAATTACAAATATTTTACAGTAATATTTAAAAAGCCCTTCCCCTCAAAATAATACAGTGACTGAGGCTTTAAGTAAGAACTATTAGGCTTAATAATATTATGTTCATACACCATCTAAGAAATCATAGATGCAAATATTATGTTATGTTATTTTAACTGATTATAATAGAAAATACAGGCTTATTTTGCTGTTTACAAGCATCACTGAGGTTAATGAATGTTAAACAGCATCACTAAACACTGTCACTGTGACTCTACAAGACTTCATGACCTGTCTCACTCAGTGTGGCACTGAGCCTGCAAGAAAAGTGTTTTTTGTCCAACTCTGTCTGCATGAATTAGTTATGTTTTGATTAACTGTCCACTTTTCTAAAATCATGTGATCTCCCACCCTCCCCTCTCAGTTTTAACTATGGTGACCACTTCTGGGAAGTCAAAAGCAAGCTGTTCAGCTGCGAATGCGGTTCTTCAAAATGTAAGTACTCGTCGGCGGCCATGGCGTTGCTGCAGGCGGACAGCACACCAGAGGACCAGCGGCAGCCCAGCGCATCACCTGACACCAGCTCTTCCAATAGTCCCTCGAGTCCTTCGTAAAACTCTCCTCACACTAAGCATCGCTACAAGGACCGATGGGCTCGCAGGGACGCCTGTGTGTCTGCTCTCTATGAACAGTGAACTTGTACTGTATCCCCACTTCTGATTTAAACCATGGACCACTGATCTTTTGTGAGAACCCATGAAAAGCTTGTGACTGCTGCTTTATTCCACCTTGTGTAATATGAACAGCAGGGGGCGGTGACGAGACATATGACAAAAATCACAAGGACAATGACGGTCAGACAACAGTCTTTACATTTAACACATAACTTTACTGAGAATGAAAGCTGTGCATTTTGTCTTCTTTGTCTTTTTTAAGATAACTGGCTGATATCGTTAAATGGCTTTCCGAAGGGTCATAATCAAGGAATTCTGAGGTTGAGGGCGAGTGTATTGACAACCGCAGCATACAGCTGGATTTATTTCGCTTGACCTTTTGTGGTCATTTATCATGAACCATTCCAGCAAAATTAGGTGATAAATATGAAATTATGTTGCCACTCTTTTGTGTCATTTCATCTTTGTCACAGTGTTTCACCGGCTATCCAACATTTGCCACCACAGTCGATTGTAAAATCACTGAAAGTAAATGAAAAGTTTTTTTAATGTGCTACTCAAGTGAGGATAGAATGTCTGATAGGAAGATGCTGTACCATTCCTCTAAAATGAGGTGTTTCTAGTCTGAATAAATTGGCTCAAGTTTTTATTAAGCATGTTTAAAGTGATCTTAATGTGTCAGATATTTTGCCACAGTTGTGGAAGGATTAAATTGGAGAAAAAAAGAAAAGAAAAAAAAAAGAAAATGGTGCTGACAAAAGTTTTTACTTTTGATTTTTAATACCCAAGTGAACATAGTTTGTAAAATAAGAGAACATTTTAAGTTTTTTATGTTTAATTTTATCTCCAGTTTTCTAATCGTAGTTACTGTAGTTAGCTTGTTTTTAATTTTGTTTCACGATTTTGCCGACAGAAGCCAACCCGTCTTTTTAAATGTTGTTAGTAAAGCAGTGACTGTTGTGCAAAGTCTTGAAAGGTATACATGGAGAAAAGGTTATAAAAATGCACTTCCATTACCTTCTGTTACATATTTCTGGACCGTGAACCATCCATCTAATTGGTTGTATCTTTTTCAATAAATTTACTACTAATGCATTTATTCTGATATGCTTCACTCGTTGCAGTTTCTCCTTACCTGATACTGATGCTGCTGAATTTAAATATCACATTGCCTTTCATGTTTTTTTTTCCAGCTCTGTCCTTTTAAAGAAATTTTTCACGTTTACAGAGAGATTGCTTTAGAGCTCCTTATCTTGTCAACCACAAACACATTGGTAAAAGATCTTCAAAGTGAAGTCTGCAGTCAGTTTGACCCTGTGTGAACTGAGCAGCAGCTCAGCTTTGACAGACAGGCTCACGGCCCGCCGCTGAAATATTTGAGCAGCTGCGGCATTCGAGTGGCTGACACTTCCCACACTCAGTTTGCTTTAATGAGTTTACATTTTCAGAGCTCCTCGTTGGTGCTGTGATTTCGGAGAGCTGCTTAAGAGGAGAGCTCATCTGAGACTGATTGAAACTACAACTAAGCACTGGTTGAGGAAGCTGTAAATATCACAGTGGATATCTATTACAAGTAAAATCATGGAGGAAAAGAAAGTGGTTTTCAAGGCCTGTCAGTATATTTGTAATTCTAATTGCAGCATTGCATAGTGTCTGCTCAACTTTAGCCTGAGCAGAGGTCTAATCTATCAGTCTTACTTAAAAACACCTGTGTAGAGTGACGAACACATGTAGATGAAAAAACATCCACACAGATGTAGATTAAAACGGATAATTTCAGGAACACGCATCTACAGCCATGCTACTCTGTATGGGATTTAACCGTAGACTGTAAATAAATATATACGACATATGTGTTAAAAAAAAGTTGAAAATCTTTACTAATATACACTACGTAATTTGTTCAGAACAAAATGACACAATGATCAATAGAAATCAAAATTATTATTATTACCCATGAAGGGTTATCTTCAGAATCCCACACAAAAAGTGCAAGCTAATCCAAGTTGCGTGAATTTGATCTCGGTAACTTAGAAGTGTGTATGGCTCCACATACATGTATGCACTCCCGACAACATCTGGTACCGTGGATGTTGTCCTGGGGGATTGCCTCCCAGACCTGGACCAGGGCATCAATGCATCTTTGCACAATCTGTGGTGGTACTCATTGGTATCAGATGCAATGATGTCCTAAAAGTGCTTAGTTGTACTTAGGTCAGGGGAATGAAAGCATCTTATTCCGTCATCATTAGGACATGTCTATACACTCTGGTGGTCCTTGACAAGTCATTTATTTTTTCAGGTATTTGGTGAAGACAAAAGTACTGTACCACAAATTGGCTTTACTGTATAATGATGCTGAATGAAAAGTTTACCAATAATCATCATCACTTATTATTATTCAACCCCTCTAGGTTACATGAATTTGAAAACATATTGATATTATTTTTAGCAACTTCACCAGCCTTGTTATGAAATGTTATGAAAAATGTCCCCCAATTTACAATCTGTAAACCTTAATCCAGTGACTAGTAAATATAGCTGGTGCAAATGTAAGGAATAATATTTACCTATGACACAGGAGAAAAAAGTACAATAGTCAATAGAAATAAAATCTGATCCTTTGACAGTGTACTCACAGTAAAGTCAGTAAATGTACTTAGTTACTTTCCACCTGCAACTCAACCTAGACAAAGATGAAACCTATGAAAGTGGTCATCTAATGAACTTAAAAACCCTACAGCGATTAAAAAATATCCCCTGTAGCACCAGGGAGGAGAAGGAGAACAGCAGGAAGCGAGTGACTGCACATCTACAGGCCTTTTAGGTCCCATAAACTAGTTGATGATTGCTCCCTTCCTGAGTACCAGGGTGGACAGCGAAAACAGAGTCGATAATTGAATCAGCAAAACTTCTCCTTGAGCATCGAAGATGGTTGGTCCGATAGCTGGGTTCTTAAGTGGCAAGTCAGGAAGCAGCCTTTCCGCATTCCGAGGTGGGAGAAACTTTTTTTGTTTTTGCCTTGGTGCCTCACACGGGAGCCTCCTGCAGACAGTCCTGTCGGAGAGTTGCTTTACTGCACTGTTAAGCTGGATTTCTTTCAGTAACCCTGGAGAACAATTATGAAGAGGACAGTCCCTTACACCTCTAGATGGGCAGAAAGACGGTCTACTGTGGTCTATGGTATGTTCATCCTGGTTCTTTTTTTTTGCATTTGTTTATATCTATCTGCATCAGGGTATTAAAGGGCCCAGTGGTTTACTGGTGTCATAAGTCTCATCCCAAGTAACTTAAGAAAGAAAAGAATATTTACATATTTCTTCTACACAAATAGACTTTTATAAAGAAGAAAGGCCACACAGCTAATTGCTAAGCTAACGTTATTCCATAATTCGCGCTATAACGGTAACCTAGCAACTAGCCTGAACTTCATTAACGCTAGTGCTAATTGTTGGAAGCTGTGTACAGTAAGTAGCCAGATTCTCCCACAAAGTTAAATGTTTGTAACCCGTGTAACCTGCTCAGCATATGAATACCAAGATACAATTTGATTTAAGCCACAACAGTAGTTTGAGAAGCTTCTTTTATATGGATATTTACATACTTTTCTGGCGTAAAACTGGGTTTTATTGGTTTAATTGTAAGCTAGCTGTTGTGAGTTGAGAAGCTGATATGCTAATGTTTAAACAGGTTTTAGCAGGCTTTACTACTACTTTGTTACTTTGTTTATAATTATTGTGTACATATTTTTTTTTTAATTTTTAATTACAATTACTTTCACAACAGTGAACAGAGTATTTTTGTATGTTTGAATTACTTTCAACCAACAGCTGTACGCGCGGCCACGTTCGGCTCTTGGAGGATGCTCACTCTGGGGCCAGAGTACGAGGATACCTGGGCTCCATCACCTGACAAGACGCTCCGCCGTAGGCAGCGAGTAGAGGACGAGCCGCTGTTCGTGGACGAAATAGACACCTGCGCCGGAGAACCTGAGGAGACATCATGGAGAGCCGGTAACACCGACACCATGAATAAATTTGACAAAGTTTTACACCTTGATGGACTGAGCAGCACGGGAAGAACAGATGGTGTCCGTGAGATCATTAGGAGGCATGAGACCCTGAATAGCATGCCATGGCCCCGCAGGTGAGACACACAAACTACAAATACTTAATGAAATACTTTTATTTTTGCTGCCCTTCGGAAAAGTACAAACGAAAATGCATTTAACTGCTGTGAGGCTGATGAATAATGAATAATGATAAGAAGTTAACGATAAAGTTAAGGATAAGCTACACTTTGTTCACTTACCATGCCAGGCCTATTAACCCAATTTCTTCAACTCTCTGCACTATATGTACAGATTTTATGTGCTACCTGCGCTCAGGTTTGCTGATGTAACACTGTTAATTTACATGAAAAGCAGTCTAGCAATAAATAAATAAAACATCACCAAGGAAATGATGTTCAGTTTTACTGAAACAGAAAGACTGATTCCACTCTTTGTTCATTTTGGAGGCTGTAGTTTGTGGTATGCCACAGAATTGCATTATATTGAAAGGTTTATTATTGTGTCAATCCAATTAGGTTAAATAACATCATAACCATCATAAGGCAGGTGGCCAGTTTGTCTAGGTAGTAATGGAGCCTTTGTACAATATTAAAACTAAAGCAGGCATTATTAAATAACATAATTTACTACAAAATTGAATAATCTACTAGATTTCTGTTTTTCATTGGGGATTTTATTTTTTTACCATTATTCTTTCCACAGAATGCTCTTAAACAGTATCAGCACCATAAATAAATAAAGATATGTGACATGTGGTTGTTTGTCAAAACATTCCTCAAACTGTAGTGTAGTGCAGTTATCTTTCATTCTTATTGCAGTACATAAATTAAATCACTAGATGGCTCTTCTGTTGTATCTATTTGGTTGCAGATGATGGTCATTTACTGTACAGAGGCTGAATTAATTACACAATTATGAATCATTTAACAGTTACCTTTAGATTTGAGTTTAGTTTATTAACATCTGATCTATTATAGTATGCAGCTGGTTAATTAGATACATAATTAGAACGTAGACCAGTCAACAAATGCATTAAATATGAAAAGGTAAGCAAGTCTGAAGTTGGCAGCAAACGCACAGAGAAGCAGCCAATTATCTACAATTTCTTATATGCAAAACAGCCTAATGCAACATTTTTGGAATCTCTGAATATTCACAGATGGTGACTCACAACTAGATCGAGTTATCCCCTGCAGTAAGGACACTGGCTTCAGACATTTTTTTTATTGTGACTCTTGAAAAAGATACAGGAAATAGAAACTGCTGAATGCCAACAAATACAGGGTTTAATATTAGTGGGCAAACAAAAAGTTTGGATGCTGTTTTTTAATTCATTTTCTCAATCTAATTTAAAAAACATAACAATCATCTCCGGTAAACGGCACACACAAAATATTCCCAACGTTAATTAACGTTAATCTAAACAGGCTATTACAAAAATTTATAGAGGTCTTTTAAACCCTGTAGCTACCATAAACATGGTTTGTTTATTTCCTTCCTATGATAAATAGCAATGGCATAGAACATTAAAACATGTACACACTGTATAATGACAACACTGAGATAATGAATACAATATAAAAACATTAAGTAGGCAAAACAGTTTGGCCTCGCAGACTGGAAGAGCAGAAGATATAAAGGTTCCCCTGCAATATGCAAAGCCTTCCTTCTCATCTTCGTGCTGTATGGCCTTCTCATAGTTTACTGGCTACAGTCTTCACCATCTTGCTCTTCATTTTAAAGTCACTACATTGCACAGTGATATTGTGTCGCAGAACATTTCCAATAATTGTGTGATGGACTAAATTATATATTTTATGGTTAGCTTTTGCTGACACCACATCTTTAGCACTCACTCGTTTTGAAGTGATGACATATTTCAGTAATTCACTATGATGCCTTACTTTTGTTTTGGGGTCTCAGAGACCTCAGCTGTAAAACGGTTAAATAAAATACCGCTTTAGGCTTTATTTTAATTTCTTTATATTATGTCAATAATAGTAACATAAAGCCCTTAAAAGTTACATATATGTTGTAAGAATGTTTTTATTGTCATTTTTGTTTTTGGTCACATTGATCTAATTTGCAAGTTCGTTTGGCAGAGGGAAGGTTTATCACTTTATTATTGTTATTTATTATACTCTACATATTTTAATTAGGACAAAAGAAAATTATATTTAAGGGAAAAATATTACTTCTTCAGTTATTATACACATACATGCATACAAACACTGTAGTGGGATGCCAAATAATGTGGGGGGAAAGCAAATTTCAATTTAAAACGGTAACGGTTACAATGCGGTAAGTAGTCACACTTAAAAAAAATGCAATTATTTGTTGAAAGGCGTGACAGAACAGGTAGGTCTGTACCTTTTTCAACATGATTTTAAGTCTTGTTATCATTAAACAAAATCTGAATGTGGTTGTTATACAGTGCAGTGTTGGAGATGTAGATCAACTTTTATAGCCTGCTATCAACAAAAACATGTTTTCCCTTGTTCTTGCCGAAAGAAAGATTGATTAAGGCTGTTGTTTTGCGCCGCAGGGCTTTCCTGAACTTCATTCGTTTTATAGCCTCTAATAACCAGCCAACAGACGGTAAGCGCGTCTGTGCGCTCCAGTTACCGATAGGCCAATTTTGGTCACATGCGCTCTTCCTTATTACACTGAGGACTTGCTATATAGCCTTCAGCCCCCATATAGCGAGCGATCAAAGCGAAATCACAGGATAAATGTTCGTGTTAGATTGGCTTGTTTTACTGTTGCTTTCATCTGAAAATCGAAACAGAGCAATTTTAGTGTTTTGGCGCCCCTGCTCATTTTTGACTGAGATCCTGAACGTTTCAACTGGTGTTTGGATGCTGACACGATGCTGTCAGGTTTTTGGACAGGGACAGGGTGATCTGGTTTCCTTTAAGCGTGATTTTTCTCCACTCCGAGTCCGGCTGATATGGATGATACTGCTTAACTGAAGTGAATATTTCTTTTTTACAACTGAAGAGCTTTCTTATTTAAAACTTTAATGCTCTAAATGTCATTGGAGATGAATGAATGGAGAGAAATAATATAACATTATTTTCAATGAGGACAACCTATTTTTTGTTTTCCAAACGCACGCTTTCTCTGCTCTCTACGCTAAGCTGTGGTTTGGATGAAGTGTGTGTGTTGTGATGTGTTTCCCCTCCATTTCCACTGACACCAGTTTGGATTTTCCCCTTTGGATCTGTGCGTTTCCAGAATGGCTCGCTTTGCAGAAGATCTACCCACTCGCTATGGAGGAAGCACAGGCAGCGGAGGGAGAGGTGGACCGGGCTCGGGAAGAGGGGGAGCCCGGGGTGGTGGCGCTGCGGGTGGCCAAAGGATGTACAAGCAGTCCATGGCCCAGAGAGCCCGGACAATGGCCATTTACAACCCGAATCCTGTCAAACAAAACTGCTTCACTGTCAACCGCTCCCTCTTCATCTTCCGCGAGGACAATCTCATCCGGAAGTATGCAAAGCGAATAACAGAGTGGCCATATCCTTTCTGAGTAGCACCACGCACAGAGCAGGTGCATCTGGAGCCTTGTCCTTGCTTGGCAACCATACACTGATGTTTGAAACGAAAGGACACACCACCCCCTGCTGTGGATTATATTCTGCTCTTTCAGTTTAGGTTGTAAAAACCAGGCCTTTCTGTTATATGACCAATGTATTCCCCCGTGTAGTAGCTACAGCGTGTCTTTTTTATTCCTCTCCGCGCAACGCTGGCTGCACCTGTCGCTCTCCTTCTTATCTCAGTTCAACATGACACAAAGATTCTTTCTCAATAGGTGCTGGCAGTGAAAAGACTTAACATCGTACTATTGTATTGCCTTTTCTATTCCTAGTTCAGTTTAAAGCCTCCAGGCGCCCACATCGACTGATAAGTCCTTTTGTCTAAATGTCAACTGTAAACTGTCTGTCGGGGATGGACAGCAACCCCGGCGTTGTAGTTAATAATGATCAAACATCGCTATTGATTAATGCAACTAGAAGTAAGTGCAGTCGCTGATTTTACTGGCCGCGCTCCACTCACCACATTCTTCAGCGGAGTCTTGTAATTATCAAAAAAAGCGCAGTTTATTTTGGTAAAGAGACCGCTGGTCCAAGGTTGCAATGCCGCCTCGTTGTCTTAGTTGGAAGCCCTCTCCATGGTGCTGAAGTCGCCCACGCTTACCGTTCATGCCACTCTCTAAACGCTGCAAATGCCCATACAACGAGTCATGGTCATCCTTTAAAACCTTAGCAAATTCACTCTTAAAATAGGCAAGTGATTGTTATTCATTGTGTTTCTGTGCCTGTTTCACTCATTTCAAGATGGGAAATGTTTCAACATAATGAACTCCTCAAAAGCAGTCCATTATGTAATAACAATTCTTTAAAGCTGTGGCTTGTTCTCCAAACAAATACTCTCAGGTCATAAGAATGTTTTCAGATTTTCACGAGAAATTTTTTTAGTTAAGTAGAAGAATTACAATTGCAGGCACTTCTTCTGCTTACACAGTCTTTTAAAAGCCAAGTAAATTACCTAAAAAATGGATGGTCACCAAGTTTAAAATGTGTGTTTTATAGCTAATGTTAAATTAACATTTTAACATAGTAACATAGTTTTAAAAGTATGTTGTTGATTCTACAGTATGTTGTTGCAACTAAAGTTGACCCATTAATGCAATTAAAGTCTAATGCAGTTGACCTGGAAAACAAGTGTAGTAATTAAAGTTTTTAGATGAGTACTTTTTCCAACAAAATGGCTAAGTCTCCATTTTAGAAATAAGAAAAACATCATTCTGGTTGCATAATCAGAGTATTTGGGTGTCTTATGGTTAATAATACTACATCATGGCTTTAATGACATGCATCATGGGCCCTCAATAGGCCCTGACCCACAGGCAATGACCCACTGAAAATGGATAGCAGAGTGAACCAACCACTGAAAATGGTTGGGGATGGTCAACCATCTGGAAAGATCGTGACCACATGTATAGGGTGCTTTTTTCTGGAAAACCTTCATACAGTGCATGATTACATGTTTATGCTTCAGTGGAAAAATGTGTCTAAATTTCCTGTTTAATTTTCTGTACAATTTGTTATTGTCTGTCTGCCAATATTGGTCACCCTTACTTCATTGCTCATGCATTTTTAATTGTACTTCACGTAGTTTCAATTGTTCCTTAACTCTCACACTCCATTTGAGTACATGATCCTGGCTACAATTATCGCCAACTGCATCGTCTTGGCCCTGGAGCAGCATCTACCTGCGAGCGACAAGACACCCATGTCAGAACGCCTGGTGAGTGTATTTCTTTGAGTTCACTTTTTTTACAGGCAGACATTTTCAACAATGAACAATGACAGTCGAACTTGTGGAAAGTACTCAAAGTCAGTTCTGACCCTTCTCAGAAACACCATCATCCCAAAGTTACAAAGGACACTGCACCTTTCACTCATCATTTATGGGCCACCCTGTATACCCCTATATTTTTGTTATAGCTTCTACCTTGTAAACCAGCAGAGCCTCTCAGTGAGCTAATTTTGATCCCACGTTCCAGATCTCTGTACCAATAAAAGTTGCTCATGTATGGACTCAGTTAAAACCAGAATTTGAACTCTCACAATCATGTCACATAGCTAAGCAGTCTCAGAGTGGAACCAAAGAGGCTACTGCAGATGGAGGTCAAGTGTTGTATTGTGCACTGTGTACTAGAAAAATACTGAATAGCATGTTGCTTCATGGTTCAGAAATTTGCTGTTGATGTTTTAAGGTTGTTATAGCTTAGAGGAGTTTGTCTTAAAATAGAGAGCCAGAGAGTGTTACAAAGAGCAAACAGCTTGATGTGAAAAAGTCAATGAATTCCACACATTGTACCACCTGCTCCTGTTTTGAATTAGCTCAGCAACAATGATGCAAATTCAGCAGTGAATATGTTACAGTTAGGAAAACAAAGATTTAGTACCTGAGAAGTGACTAGTGATTGCACAAAGGAGAAAATAGGCTTCCTCTTGTCTTACATCCTCAAGGTGGAGGATGTAAGACAAGAGAAGCCTTTTAATTAGAGCAAGGGATCAGCGATTATTTATGAAGCCCTGTCAACAGAGTAGGAGGAGGCATGCAGTAAGTAGAGGCAATGATAGAAGCTGTTCAGTAATGGTATTTCAGATCCATTGTAGGTCTTTAGCACTGTGATTCTTGGGGATTTGCCTTGTAGTCTTCTACAGGTATATGTGTAGTTTAGGTGTTTTTTAGATATTTGTGTAGTAGATAATAACATACCACTGGTAAAGACATTTATTGAGGCTGCCTTCCTGTCCTGTCTTTACATAACACATTCAGGTGTTTTGTCTGTGAGTCATACCAATATACCATATATCACATTTAATGTTGTTGAAATGATTCCTACAAATTCTCTTCCTGTCCATGATCAGCAACAACAACAGTGTGTTATTATTCTACCACCACAGCCTTAACTATTGTCTAGTCTTTCTGTTATCAGTGGGTGTTCACAGTGGTCAATCACAGGAGAAAAGGTCACATTTTGTATAGTGCTCCGGCCTGTCAAATTGCTTTTACAAAATGATTCATGTTGGACGCTGAGGGTTGGGGACAATGTCAGGTTGTAGTATAGTAAGCCACATAGTGCAAATGATGTAACTGTGACACACTGTGGATTGTTAATTTGACACTGTTAGGGATTGCCCTGATCAGTCATGTCCAGTCATGTGTGTTGTGGATATTGATGGAGTTTCTTTGAAAGTACCCATTCACACAGGAGTATATTTGAACTGCTGAATATTGCTGAGCTTTTGGGTTTCTCTGTTGAGGAAATCTCCTGGTTGGTGCAAATGCAAATTTGCAAAAACCTTTTTGTTCAGTCTATATGCCCATATACTTATTTTTGACACCAAAAATTCCCTATAGAGACATTTGAACCTGAAGTACATTTACTTTTTGTCATTTAGCAGACAATTTTATCCAAAGCAATTAACAAGTGAACATACATGCACCATGAGCAACTTGGGGTTCAGTATCATTCAAAGACACATCATTTCAGGGCCGCTTTGACATATAGACCAGTGGCGCTTACGCTATGGACGACCTGGCCTACCTCCTGAGCCATGATTACCCCTGAAGTATGGTTGGCCCGAGTACCTTTTTAGTTTCTTCAAGTGCCATTCTGGCTATCCCCAGTGGCCCCTCAGCACCTCCCAAATCTATCCTTTACTGTTTCTCTACTATGTTGGAAGAGGAGCACTGAGCAGGCCAATTTCTCTTTTAGTTGGCCCAGATTGCCCAAATTATGTCTAGGGTAAACTTGAGCATCTAGTGCCAACCTGACCTTCTTGCTCAAGTTTATCCTAACCCCTCCTAAAATGTTTGTTAAGTAGAGGTGTGTGTTTATCATTAGGAAAGTTAAAGTTTTTAATGCATTATATAGGATCCACTGATTTACCTTAGATCTTAAGATCATGCTGTGTGTGAATGTCTGTTTATACTGAATTAAATCCCTTTTCGTGGACAGAAAAGGGCTACACTTTCTGCATTTCTTCTGATGCTACTACAAAAATCATTTTCTCTCTTTTACTTAGCACTCTTTCACTAAATGCTTCATTAACCACTCTCTCACTTCAACAAAAAGATTTGTATCTGTCATTCTCATCCTCTCTCTGATTCTCTGTATTTCTGTAGGACGACACAGAGCCCTACTTTATTGGAATATTCTGTTTCGAGGCTGCCATTAAGATCATTGCCCTAGGCTTTGCATTTCACAAAGGCTCCTACCTCCGCAATGGCTGGAATGTAATGGACTTCGTGGTTGTCCTCACAGGGTAAGTCCCCCGCCCGCTGGCTGTCAGCTGGAGATGGAAGTCATAAGTGAGAGAGTGGTTTCTTTTGTGTATACCTGTGAGTGTACCCTGATAGAGTGTAGTGAAATCACCTTCTTGAAGTTAGAGCATTTGCCTAAAAGCATTTATGGTATGTTATTCAACAAGTAACACAAGCTTTTGTGTCACAACGTTTATTGCTTTAGCTTTGCAATTTCTCTCCTTGATTTAAACACTGTTGCTGGACTACACCCAGTGGCCACCATGTCAACAAGTTTGTGCCTTCCATCTTTGTGGCAGTAGCTTGGGGGAGAGAAATTCCTGTTTAAACTTGACCAAGCCACTGTGGACAGGGCCAGGACCATATCAAAAAGGTTTTCACAGTTCTGTGCAGAGTCCTCATGTTCAGCAATCCCATTTACTGTAGGTGTCATGTTTCAGTATTAGTATTAGTAGTATTTGCCATACAGTGTAATGCACAATAATGATAATATAGAATTTACAGTTTACTTGTGGTTAAAAGATGGAGAAGATTTTGTTTAACCACTACATCATATTGCCCAATCTTACTCCAAACCTTTTTTTAAAAGCATAGTATTTGATATTTATTTCAGAAATAACAGATTGTTTCAAGTTGTGTATTTCTTTTTTCTCTCGTGAGCAGATCTTAGTGGGGGTCAGGCAAGAGTAGCTGCCTTGCAGAGAAATTGTCAGATTTTGAGGGTTTAGAGACATGTATACCTGGGTTTCTTAGTATCAGAAAGAAGTCATGGGAAATTTGTCTAGGAAGTGGCTTGCTGCTCCTCATCTGCATTTACCTGTTGATGACAGTCAGAAGGTCAACAGTATAAAGTTGGAAGAGAAAGAAGAATGGGCCTTGTTGCCATGCTGTGCTGCCATTGTCCTTCAAATGCAGCCTTCTAAGGATGCAGACCCTGAATTGAAATGTCTATAGACTCGTGTTGGTTTTGCTCTTGACTGTAAGATGCCATTTCCTTCACCATTTTAATAGTAGATGTTACTTTTCTCCTGCTGTAGCCTCAGCCAGTTTTTCACGATTCCCTGTATTACCCAAAGAGGTAGGAATTATGTTGTCCTTGATCAGAGCTTCTTAAATCTGCTATACATAGATTATTGCAAAACACATAAAGATACACATTTATTGTGGACAACCAAGAAACCTTGATCTCCTTGACAGGTCACTCTTGTTTAACAATAATTTGAATAATTTGAGCACTAATGACTAAAGTACATGTAGCTGAGAGTTTATTAAGTTGACGTAGATAAAACTAAGTCTACAACAGTTCTGTGATAAACTGTACCTTCATGAGGGTATGTTCTGTTTTTGTCAAAACTGCTGAATTATACAGAGGAGGTGGTTCTTCTAGGATTGTAGTAGTAATGTTGGCTATTTTAAAAGTGAGTCAGGGTGGAACCTGAATGACAGCTAGGATGAAATTTGCAGAAAGGCAGTGGTCACACTGGTTTAAGGTGATGAGAAAAACAGATCAATCAAATTAAAACAGGGGAGAAGGTAAATAGGGATGATACCTCAAACTGTATTTAGACTCTTTGCAAAAAAATATAAGAATTTGAAATTACACTTTAAAGTTAAACATTTCTTCTTCTGTTGCAGCCATGTCTGGTCATCCCTAACGCATTAACAGTTCAAAGATGGCTTTTCTTTTTCTTTTTATTCAGCACATACTATAAGTAGGAAAATTATGTTTGGAGTTGTGATTGATTTATGTTCTTCTAAGAAACCTACACAGTGAAAAAATGGATATGTGCTGGAAGATGGAAAATCACAGCTGTGGTCCTTATAAATTCACTTTGCTTTTTGGCAGTTTTAGAGAAGAGGTATGTTGTCTAGTCTTTTAAAAACATGAATTTAACATCCTCTGTTTATAGAGCCTTTGTTGTTCTTCAAGTCATTCAAACAGCCAAGCAAATCTGGATGCCTATAGAAATATATCAGTATTCAATTGTCTATGTTGTGTCCTGTATTTAAGATCAGCTTTTTGTTCACTTTTTTTTTACATTCTTCTCAGAGCTGGAGAAATAGTTCTTCATTTATGGCTATCCATTGCTGACTCAGCTGGATACAAATGAACCATTACGTTGTGTGTGTGTGTGTGTGTGTGTGTGTGTGTGTCTTTGTTTGGTTGCCAAGCAACCGTGGTAGATAATGTGCCCCGGCCTGATCAGGGGTTTCTGTATGTGTATCTGTGTGATGCTCTGTTTGCTTTGCGCTCGACGTGCTCGACAGCGCTGTGGCTCTGAAGGTGTCCGAACCGAGCCCGCAGCCATCTGATATCAGTCAGCTCACCTCTAGATTTGGTTTGGCTCTCTAAAAACCAGTATGAGCAAAATCTGATCCTGGGAGAATTTGTTTTGATGTCAAATGATAAAAGGTGGAAAAACGGTATCCTTAGTGGTCAGCCTCCCTAAGCGAAGTTAAGAGAATTAAACTGCAACCATGGGCATTACAATCTGTCCTGTTTCTGCTTTGCAGAATGAGCAGCTTACAGGCAAGAATTAGTGATACTAATTAGAGTTAAGTATTGTATAAATGCAATATGATAACAGTGAAAGAAAGAGGCGAGAAATACACAGACAAATGTAACTCTACCAGCGCTGCATGGTATTGATCAGTGCATGAATGATGGATAAAGAATGCATTTGAAAATACTTTTTAATCAATCAAAAGCGACTGGTAATGTTTTTTATTGATCTTACTGGTTAGAAATCTAATTTAGTATACATACTGAGAAGATGTAGTTGTGGCTTAGCAAACTGAAATAAATGATCATGCTTTGTTTGAAATTAAAACATATTCAGTTCTGCTCTATTAATTATCTTATACAGTACTATACAATAATGTGTCATTCCCTTTTTCCACTTTGCTAAGAATCAAAATTATTTATCTGCCTGCTGTACAATTCCAGTGCTCAGTCCTTAGGCTAATCATGTCAATGCAGCCTTCCAAAGCTAATGAAAGGGTCTAAATGATAGTGTAGCTGGAGGCAGTGGCAGACCTTTAATCTGTCCTGATCAGGCATTAGGAGCCCCTAATATAAGAATAAATCTGCCTGGGTTGCTAAAGGCCTAATCAATAGAACACTGCCAGCCGGGGAACACCAAGCCCTGATGAGGAGCTTGACACAGCCAATCACACCCAGGGCACAACACTATTCATAACACAAGGAGAAACAGTGAAATTATTGTTCTGCTTAGGAAAACATTTTTTTTCCCAAACATTTATAATTTTGCCAGTATAATGCTCACATAAACCAGTGATTAAATGCTTAAAAAATCAAATTTCTATTCTATACTCTGTATTCAGCTGATTTTTCCTCTTTTTAGTGCAGAAACAGTCAGTTAAATTAACATAATTTTTAAAAGGGGGGCAAGTGGTGAAAAGTTTTATTCTCATTTCGAAGTGTTGCCATTATTCTGAAAGGTAAGAAAGTTGTGTAAATATCCATGAGATGAATTTTCTGGTCATCCATTTCATGAGGTATAGAGAGCCTTTATATCAGCTTTTGACCGTGGTGCAGCTAGTAGGGCAGTCAGCAGTAGTTTATGAATCCCAGGGTTGGTGGTTCTTTTCCCAGTTCTGGAAAGGGCAAAGACAGTTGAAAAAGATGCAGGTCTGTGACTATCTATAGGACAAGGACTGCCTACCCCTGCCCTATGAGGAAAGTGGAAAATGTTGCTTGGGAGAGGAATGTCTTGAATTCCCTGACTAGATTCCTGCTACCTGCCTCTGGAAAAGCGTCAGAAAATGCATGGATGTATGAAGAGATGAGATTGGGACACAGACAGAGCAAGGTGTAGCGTGTTCAGTGAGATACAGCCTATGATTATATAATGAAAATAACAGTGGGTTTCGTCTAGGGCTTCGTGATATGGACCAAAACTCATATCTCGATGTTTTTAAGCTGAATGGCGATATACAATATATATCTCGATATTTTTTGATCCCATAAAGTAATTACAAAAAGACAAGTATGGGACAAATTTTCATGTTCCAAATGTAGTTAGTTATTTTTTATATTTATGTTTTAGTTATTTTATCAATGTACAACAAACTATTGGCAGTTTAGACAAATTTGGCACATATGAAATAGGTTTTTGGAAAAAAAAAAAGATTCATTGCTGATTAATCAATTAAGAGTTGTTAAAAAAAAAAGAAAAAGAAAGTGCACTTTTATGCACCGTATAAAAAAAGTCGTTCCACTTCTCGCTTTCTAACTCTCTGAGTCTAGTTTTGTGGTGTGGTTTGTTTAGGGGCAGGGGTTCACGGCCGCGGTGGCAGCGCGCATTTTAACACACTGTTCGTACTCGTCTTATGGCGCTGTTTGAAGATTTGAAGATCTGAGATTGTAAAAGGATCCATATAAAACATCTCCACGGTGAGAACTTCCGTGCGCATTTTTGCAGGTGTAGAAACATTGGTAACTTCATTAATTATTCATGATTAGTCAGGATCAGTAAATTATATTGTACGTTGTCCTCAGGTACTGCATGAGAGATGTCTGCATATTTCCAGTGTGTGTTGGCCTTCAGGCTTTCAGGTGATTCTTGAGACACCTCCTGCTGTCTGAAGTCTTGAGCCTGAATGATGTTTTTTCTGTGCAGCTAACGCTCCATTATCATCTCTGCAGCTCCTGCTAGCAAACATGCTACAGCAGCTGCAGGTTAACGTCAATGTCGCCAAGACGCACGTTTTTTTCCTTTGTTTACTTTTTCCGCTGTGTGTCAATCAACTCTACAAACTAAGGTGATAGGATTGATTCTGGATAAACATTGAACTAGAAAACAAGTAAAACTACTTAAAAATTCAAATTGTAAAAGATTTCATTAAAATCCAAAAATTATTTTGTAAATGTATATTTCTTTCACAATGTTCTGGCGACTCCCCCGAAATTATCCCGTGGGTCTATGCAAATTCTGTTTTATTTAAAAGGAATAATGCTGATTGACACAATTATTTATGTAAAAGAAATGCAGTAGATTAGTATACAGTATATATAGTGTAAGTCAATAAAACAAACAAATGGATAAAGCAGATTCAGGATAGAAACAACAGCAACAGATAGAAGAGAAAAAGTAGCATATGTCTGAGTTCTTATGTATAAACACTTTGATGTGTATGCATTGACACATACAGTAGATGAATAGTGTCAATGTGTGAGTGACTACTGCATTGACAACTCATTCAATATTAACACATCTTTTTTGTTGTTTAAGCCATTGTTCTACTTGTGTATTGAAAATTCAGATGGTGTTTTGACGTAATGTGGTACAGTAAGAGAGATATTTGTGAGATTTTTACTGAGAAAAAGGTTCAAAAGTTAGCACAGAGCATCAGAATGATACAGTTAGTGCTACCTTGGTCGTGGCTTTTTTAAATTCCATCTGTGTCAAGGGCATTTAAGTACCCTAACCCTAACTTGTAACACTGAGCTCAGTGTTTTGGAAATTATTATTGCTAATATGTTAATATGTACACTATGTATACATCTATATGTTTTATTTCTAATGTATGTCAGTAATATCTGACTGATTACATGGTATCTCCAAAAGGTTCTCCAGTTAACCCCCTCTGCCTCCCAGCCTTTGATGGCCAGCCATTGCTATTGACCAATGCTTCACATGGCCTTTTACTGCCTGTGCAAACACTATGGCAACCACAATCAAGAATCACAAATTAAGTCACTGGGAACAATAAATCTACTTTCATCACCCAGAAAACAAAGCCAGAACAGTTGTTTTTATTTATTTATCTGTATGTTTGATTCACGGGTCCCTGCCATAAGTGGTTGGGTTGAGAGTCAGGGTGAGAGTCTGCACGCGTGTCGACTTCAAAGTTGTGATTTCCTTTCATGTGCCCCGTAGGCAATGGGGCTAACACAAGAGGAGGCTTCAAAGTATAGTTGCAAAGACTACAGACGTTGGGTCACTTTACCTTATGCCTGCACCCGGCACCATGAATAAATGTTGCCTTTGAACATCTGCCAAATCATTGCTGTCTGATCATGGAGGTCTGACAATTGTGGCCTTGTTGAAGTTACTCATGTGCGTATAGGCTGGATTTGTATGTGTATCTCCATCCATGTTAGCAACATGACTCTAAGAATGGCACAGTCTGTCGGTCAGCTAATATGAAAACTGCTGATAGTTAGTGAATATCTTGCCAGAAATATTGTTTCTGCATTTAACTGTGTTTTGATCAACTTCTTTGTGAAGTTTTCCCATATTGTGGACTATTGAAAACACTACCATGCTCACAAAATCTAACAATCTCTAAGTTTGCAAATCATTTTATGTCATGTTTATGTTTTGGATAGAGGAGGTAAAAGCTATAGCTCGAAGGATTTACTCTTCACTCAGATTCATCCTATGTGGCTTCATACAAATGATCTTTATTCACTTACATGCACAGACTTGCTCAACCAATATTTGTGAATTTTTAAAGGTTTTATAATCCTCTCAGTAAGATGTAAATTTGTAGACATTATTAAATATTAACTTACTCCACATTTTCTTTCATATTTTAATTTAAGGGGGTTGTTTAATAATGGATTTGTCCTTTAATTGATGTTATTGATCCTTTTCTCAATATCTTCTGCACTGACCAGTGTGGTGAGTAAACTGCCAGCTGTGAGGTTGTGTTGGTTTCTGTGTGTGTGTGTGTGGTGGTTGTGTTCTTGGTACAGGGTGTTCTGCTTAATGTCTTCTAGCCAGTTAAGCATCTCTTCAGTGAGTGAACACTGTGTGCTCTGTGAGGCTGGCTGAGTGCTGCTGATACTGATGCCATGTTGTTCACATCGTAGCAGACTGATACCAGCTCTGCTCTGTCTATCAGTGGCCACACGAGCTCTGAGCAGCAGGTGGGAAACCAGTCAACTTCTTCTCTTCCCACTCACGCTCACACAGGGATGTAGTCAGGAATACAAACTTGAAGTAGAACTACGACAAGCCATCTTTTTGTTACTGATAACATGTTATTTATGCTAATCCCATGCATCCCAAACAATCACACAATTTTTGCAGTGTTTTGGGGGTATTTTATGCACATATTGCTGGCAGTGGTGAGAAGAGAAGAAATGAGGCAAAGGAATGATGTGAATATAATGCAAATATAGGTCCCCAGATGGATAAAAACATTTTGGTTCTTGGTGAACACCTTAACCCTACGTGACCAGAGCACTCAGCTTATTCTCAATTTTAACCTCTATTTTAATGTGGTGATGATGTGATGTGATACAATAGCATTAGCATGTATGCACATTACAGCTGACTTGACAAACTGCATAATGACATCTCACACTGACTACCAGGCAAGCCCGAGTTCATAAATATTTCTGAAAACAGAACCACAGTAAGCCAAGGTGACTCAGTATAGCATTGTGGATCTAACAAATCCAGCCTGCATCTGTCCCTTTTTCCACCATGTTTATTTATGCCTTACTAAATTGACTGCTAGCTAGATGACTTCAATTGCAGTGGCTCTACCGATTATCATGATAACATATATCTGGCAGGTTTTTTATGAGAAGGTCACATTTTGCATCTGACCCAGTTGTGACACACACATACCTGGTAGGAACTTCTCTTGATATGAACCCTTTGAAGACTAGTGTGACTTTGTTTGGCACAGTGGGAAGTTGCACACTATAACAAACATTAATCACAGATTTGTTGGACTAAATTGATGCTCACACACATTTAAGTAAAGTTCATGTGTCTAAACCCACACTGGTGCATATGACTGTTTCTGTTGGATTGTCTGCCAAGATTCCAGTCAAGCATGACTGAATGTGATGTTTATCATTTCCTTTAGGCAGAGGAAGTACACTACACTACAGCTGATGTGTGCAGACTGGCAGGTTTCCCTCTTTACACATGACTCAGTCCAGAGCTAATTACAGATCTATCTGGCAGACATCAGTGATTTTACAGGTAGTCCAATGGCATGTTGCAGGAAATGAAAGAAGGGTCAATCTTGAAATATAGCTATTTTTTTATTTTTCATTAATGATGAGCTATTATATATTACTCATTGATTTGTGCAATTTATAAAATATTGAAAAACCAATAATAAATTATCTAATGATCAAGTTATAACTTCCTTGTTTAATCCATAGGCTGTAAAAAAGTCAAACTGCTTTTGGGACAGGTGAGAATTTAGTTATTTGCCCCCTAAACAAATAAAGATATTGGATTACACATACAGTAGCACATTTCAGGCAACTGACCATAAACAAAAAAATTTCTCTTTCATGATTCTCTTTTCAGTATTTATGCTTATATTTTGTTAAGTTTTGTACTTCCTCTGCCTTATCATGTTGTCCACTGCCTTGCTGCACAACCTGTTCTTCCCCCTTGGATGTCCCTCTAGTCTGTTTTTGCACTGTTCACTGCTGGCCATGCCCCTCCATACCTGCAGCTGGTTATCCTGCTCTTACTTTTGTATTTATACCCCCTTTCACCTTCACTCATTGCAAGATTGTCTCTGCATTGCCACACTAAGGACTTACCTGCTATTTGCTGTGTTTGCTGCCTTCTCAAGTGGGTCATGGTGGAGCTTTTGTCATTGTGGTTGTATGGCTTTTTTTCTTGTAAATAAAACACAGGTCTCAGCCAGTCCAATCCACTTAGTTCTCAAGAGGTTTATCTAAATGCTAAACCATCTCATTTCAAGTCTTATACACACCGTGCTAGTTCCTAGTTTAAGAGTTCTTCAGCTGTGAGTGATATATTTTATACTTTTCCGAAAGACAAAAACAAATATATTGTAATATTAGATACAGTTAAAGGCCAACAACAGACTTTTTTATCTGTTCATGGCACTTCACAACCAGGTTTTCACAGCCTGCCCTAGTAAGCAGCAGGATTTTTGGCTAGATTGTTACTGAAGGACTGTTCCAACTGTACCTGGGCGGGCAGGAGAATTGGGAGCGAGACTGTAGAAGCAAAAAGGAAATAATGAAAGATAATGAAACATTTTTACAGTACTCACCGTAAATAACAGACACCTTGGAATCTTCAAGCCTGCAGTCAGCAGCACTAAAGAGAATGTCAGCATTTATAATGTAGACTGTGTTGGCTTTCCAAGGCAAAAGACAGTCACCTCTGGCACAAGCCTACATGCAATTTACTTTTGTACTTTAAAGGTGTCTTAAGTGCAGCATCACTCAGTGAAGAAACTGCCCTATTTTGTAAGCAGGCATTCTCAGGTCCAGGAAGAGCCACTATGTGGAACTGTATTTACAGGAAACCTACAACCATGAATAAAATCGTTTAGTTGTAAATGTCAGCATTGTTAGTGCATATTTTATTGCAATTTTCCAGCCTGATTAATGATCCTGTTTGACCTGTTCTTTCTCACTGAGACTGTTTAAAAATACTGTAGTGACAGTTATGTCTTTGTGTTTTTCCAGATATAATTAGTTATCACATTCATCTTGTTCTGTCCAGCATGTTTCCTTACTTTGTGTCCTGTTGTACTCTTGCACTGTTGCTTGTGAACCATGTTACAGACATTAGCAGTGATGTTTTTCGCATTCTGTATCTGACAAAATTTATGGCGCCATAGACAAGATCTCTTCTATCAGAGCTCTTATGTAAGTGCAAGAAAAGATGCGTTATACAAATGTGATATTCCTGTTTCATTTATGCCATTCCAACAATGTTGCCAATGATTCAGCAAGACTCCTTTATGGCAATACTAAAGAAAATCTTACACCAGTTTTTGATTTTGGATGTAGTTAATTTACAGGATTACCTAAAAAAGACAACTCCATTTCCATTCTACATGATTTAATCTTCTACATGTACTTTCATTACCCACTCCTAAGCGCGTAACAGATTGGCACACTAAAGACCAGAATTATAAGAGAAAAGCCCTGTCAAAATATTTAAAATTGTCCTCCAACACTTACTGTACTTCATCCACAAATCCCACAAGCTTTTTAGATCTAAGATAATTCCATGTTCCTCAGCCTCAAATAAATGATCATTTTAATTTAGGTATGCTTGTTTTATTTAATTTTATAATGGGGGCTTTAGTTCACCTTTTACTTTAAAAGAATCTTACAAAAAGAATCTTGGCATATAGTACTTACAGTGCAGGAGTACACAAATGTAGTTTGTTATGGTACTACTAAACTAATGTACAGGACAAAAGGATTTTAGACAGTGTACATGGAGAACATTTAAGCCAGTGCAGAACTCTGAAAACCATGATTTAACATATTTTGTTAAGACTGCAGTACTTTGAAATAATTGTGGTAAATCAATAGCTGACACAAAGTTTTAGGTTTTAAGTAGACCAGTGGTGAGAGCACTGTTCAGTTTCGAGTTTCAGAAATAACAAATTTTTTCCTCAAGGACCTTTACAATCTGCACCACAGTGACACCCTCTGTCCTTAGACCCTTGAATCAGAGAAGGAAAAACTCAAAAATCCTTTAACAAGAAAAATAAAGGAAGAGCAACAGAAGAAGGGTCCAGACATGCAATAGATGTTTGTACAGAACTGAACAACATAGTAGTTGTATACGATGGACAATCCGAATGACTATATTATGTACATATATGAAGAATATGATCAGGGAAGATGTTAGCAGCCAGGTGATGCCAGCAGACAATCTCTTTTCCACCAGTGGTTTCCGAAAGTTAGTCCTCAGGGGTCTCTGCCCTGCTTTTTTGGAGAAAGAACAAACACAACACAGGGGACACACAGGACAACAAAAACCAAGGCAAAGAGACAAAGGAAGAAGCTAAGAATACTGCGGAAAAAGAACCGATCCAACCGAAGTCAGAAGTGGGAGAGAAGTTGCAGGATAGTTGTTTATCCAGCACAGGAGTTAAGAGAGAAGGTACACAGCTTGGATGCTTATGTGCTTGAGGGACACTTGCAGGAAGTGTAAATTAATGTCGTTGGCAGAACAGTATATATTATATTGTACTGTACTTATTTTATAGTTTAACTGAGCCTAAAACCAACCCACTGGCCAAGGACAGGTATAAAATAATCTAGGAATAAGCCACAAGCCTATAGATGAGGTTTTTGGATTTAAAGGAGTCATACTGTCTGGCTGGAGTTTAATATATGTCCCACTTTATAGTCATTATAGCATGTATAGCAGTCACAGGGCCAAACCTTTTCTCCGTGTGATTGGTGTGTTTACAGAATGCAAGGAAATGAAAACAGCATAAATATTGAATTGCTCTGCTCAGCTAGTTCGCATCACTTTCCTTAATCTCTTTGAGTTCACCTGAAAGGTGAGCAGCTGCACCACAAAATGAGCCCTACTCTGTCATGTTCTAATGGACGCATTGGCTCCCCTTGTTTTCAGTGAACCATATCAACAGATGAGGGTATCTCCTCCTGTTCTTAAACATCTCCATAATGGAGGAATATGCTGAGCATCTCCTTCTCACTGGCTGCTTCCTTAGGCATTCCTTCTGTCTCATTAGATCTACCAGGAAGATGCTGTTGTTCCTAAAGAAGCGCTCTCCTCCTCCTCCTCTTCCTCTGCACTTTGTCTTCACTCTGTCTCGCCTCAGTGGAGAGGCCCTCTGTTTGTTCACCCTCCCCAGCTCCTGTGTAAGCTCTCTCATTGTGGACTAACTGATGGAGTCACACACTGAGAGGTGTAGGGCACAACAGAGAGGAGAGAAAATGAGGTAGATAAGACAGACCAAGATCAAAGCACTCAAGAATTAACTACCATAATAAACAGAATACTGTACATAACCTTGTGTACTTTGTTCTTTACTGACAATACCACATTTGAGTGTCAGTGTGCAATTTTTCCACATTTTTATTTCCATTTCCTGTAACTTTGTGTAACCCACAGCACAGTGGACCTGCTAGTCACTCAGTGCACTGTTCTCTGCACTGTCACTTGTATTATTTGGTGTCCAAATTTGCATTATGTCCCTTTCTGATTCCCTGAATTATTGAAGCCAATGTTATGGATGTGGATTGTACTCCACAAGTCATGCTACATCCACTACCCTTGAGAGTACTAGTTACTACTATAATAGGCGTATTTGCTAGTCAGTCTCATGTTTGTGTATTAAGTAAACAGACTTCTGGAAGTTGCTCACACTCACTGTGCCTAAAGCCATAAATTGTAAATGTCTTAAATGTGTAACTTTCTTAGTGCACTTCATTAACTTGACATTAGATCACAGAATATAAAATCCCATAGTAATTATACGTATGAGTGTGGAAAAGGCTATTTGTGTGTCTATGGGGCGGCATGATAGCTCAGTGGGTAAAGCAGTCATCTTCAAACCCAAGAGTGAACACTGCCAGTCCCGGCAGGCTGCATGTCGAGGTGTCCTTGGACAAGACACCGATACCCTGACCCTTGGTCCCTCACAGGGGCAGCCTGTCCACAAAGAATTTCCCCAAGGAGATCAATAAAGTATCAATTATTATGCAGATGCACCTGTAAAGTTCACTATTTATTTGTTCTTGAGGGATCACACATCTGACTCTGGGTGGGGATGGTTGGTGTGTATGCGCATGTGTGTGTGAATATTTAGTTTAGCTTAGCTTTGTTTGGCTTCTTGAACAACATAAAATGTGTTGTACTAGGTGCGTTTTAACCTGCCAGATCTGCAGATTTTACTCACTATCTGACATTTTTCTTTTTTTGCTTTATCACTTTTATTTTTGCAAATAATTAACATCTAGGTTCTAAACTGTGTTACCATTAATGAGCAGATACATTGTTACAGATGGTACCAGTGTAAATTATCTTCTCAAGTATGTCTTCCTTAGACTCATTATTTCAGTGGGCGTCTTTAGCTTTGCACAGCCATTATTGCAGTTTGAGTGCTAATGTTTCCCTGCTGCTAATTTAATGTACTGTAACACAGTAATTATCCAATGTCTTATCTAAGCAAATTGAGCAAACAAAAAAAGCTTGTATCTTTTTAGCTAAACACAACCTTTTGGTGCTGCAGCTAAGCTCTATTGACAGTATGCTTGCTAATCTGACAATTCACCAATTTACAGTCCGTCAGTATTGACTCTGGGGGATGTGGAGACTGGGTAAGGTGGGAGCAGAGAATTAGTTATACCTCTTGAGTAATCTGCTGGATGAGTGTTTCTTTCTTTTATTGGGCCATATGATCGGGCAGGCCTTTAGGCTAAATGTCTACTCAGCAGTGTGGGTGACTAAACAAGCCTGTTGACACTCTGAGAGTGGCAATGTTAAGGATCGATCGGGTCCCGGTCCTCGTTTGTCCTTCACAGTTCAAGGCCTCACACAGCTAGAACCACTAAAGTGCTGTGCCCTTTATCAAAGCTGGCTGTGTTCTTCTGATAGTCTAAATTACTTTAAATTCTTCTTTCAAATTCTGCCATGCTATGCCAACAAGCCCCACAAACAAATACAGTATGTTTGAATATGGAGTAGTAGAAATGGTAACTTTAAAAGAGATCAACTAGAGCAGCTTGTTTTGAGTATTTCACAGCTTGTGTAGCAGCCCTATCTGAGAAGACAGCTTTAATGGGAACAACATCTGTAGTTAGGATTAAATTTGTGGAGCTTGAGGCTTGATATTTGGATTGGGTTGTCAAGAATGAAAGTGTTCAACAATCTGAACTTCGCTGTGAACCCTTGTAATGAGCTTAAAACAATAAAGAGGCTCTTCTGATAGCAGGTCAAAAAAAATACTGATTCTACAGACAAAAAACAGAAAAGCTGCCAAAGTAGCATAACATCCCTGACCTTTTGAGCTTCTGTTCCAAAGATAGGACGTTGAATAAACCAAGAAAACTACAAGAAAACAGTGCTGAGACTGTACATCCCGAGTGAAGCAAGTGAGCTGTGTGTTTTGTCGCCATCTCTGGAGTGTAAATGGGAAAGGAAGTGACCCACCCTCCTTCTATGAAGATGAGTTGGATGGTTGTCCTTCACGAAGTTCAGTATAATTAGTACTAGGGATGTTCGATATTGGCTTTTTTACCGATATCCGATATACTGGTATTGTCTAACTTTTAATTTCCGATACCGATATAAACCGATACCAATATATGCGGGGTCCCCCCTCATAAAAAAAAAGAAAAACTAAATCATTTTAGGTTACTAACATCACATATATCCTATCATGCATTCTTAAACTTTAAACATATTTGTCATACATTTTGAGAGAGAGGAGAAGTAGCTGAAGAGTTTGATGTATAATATGTGCATGGTATGTAAAGGTTGTGTCATTAAAAGAGTAAAAATCGATACCGATAATTTCTATTACATTTTAATGCTGATATTGGCCGATAATATCGGTAGGCCGATAATATTGGACATCCCTAATTATTACAGTTTACTCTAGGCCACAGAAGACAGAAGACATTACACTCATTGCACAGCCCAACTAGTTTGATATTCAATATTTAGAATGGCTCTCACTACAAGCAGCCAGGTGAACATCACCGACCTTCAAAACCCCAAAACACTAGTAAGACAGAGAGACTGTAAAGTGCCTTGAGATGATTATTTTGTTATTTGGCGCTATATAAAAAATAAAGAAAGAAAAGAAGCGCATGATGATGCTTCTGCCTCATCATGTCAATGACTGTAAATATTATGTTCTATTTTCTTCCCAAGCAATGTGTTTCTTAAAGCAGTCCTTCCTGGAAGGCAGAGGAGCTCACACAGCATGCTGCTGATCACAACGTGTGTGCCTTTTTAATCAATATTGTTCTCTGCTGCCTCCCATTTCCATTCGCTTCCCACACTTTTACCACAATATCTGCCTTTATTTGTGTGAATGTAGATGTTTAGCAATAACATTTGAGATTGTAAGAAGGCCTTTTAGTCACCACAGTGACTGATTTAGTTCTGTGTATCCATGCTACCTTACAAAAAGACTGTAAAGAGACAGATGGGAGATAGATAAGGCAGTAAAGAGAGACTGAGAAGAAGAGATCAAAACAGAATGAGTGACATAAAGATGGAGAGAGAGAGAGTACATGAGAGGAGCTGAAGGGAAGAATCAAACAGGGCTTTGCATCATTTTCACTTGTGGTAGTGATCAGCAGTAGAAAGGAGAATGGTCACTAATGATGTGGAGATTAATCTGACTGGGTTGCCAGTTATAGACCAGACGTCATGTAAAAAGGATGTCAGATTCAGTACAGTCTCAGAGACACACTCTTACTGATTGGCTCTATTTATGTCTATATCTATTTATAATATAATAATACTGATTCTGTAAATATGTACATGTTTGTGTACAGGACACCATATTGACTGTGGAACTGTTATGTATGGACCAGCAACATTGTGGTTGCTGAAGAACAGTGGTGGAAGGTACATTTATTCACTGGTACTGGTACTTTACTTGAGTATTCAATTTTACTGCTTTATACTTCTACTCCACTTGACCAGAATAGTTAGTTGCTTTGAAGATAAAGATTTAACATATAAAACATGAACAAAACATTTCCTCAGCTTGTCTGTGAGCTTGTTTTTTTGTAGCTCCACTGGAACAGTAGATTTTTGTCAGACAACCTAGTGATATGCTTAACATAAGCTATACTTTCATATTACATTGTTATAGTTTATTGTAAATTAGAAGCTGTGTAAAGGTAGAAAAGAAAATATCAGAAAATAACATTTTTGAAGAGTGTCAAGGTGATGTCATGTGCTGCCATTTCCCAGCTGGCAACTGAAAACAAGGGGTGTGTTTGCAAATGAAGTATGACATGCATCAACTTCACTTTTGATGTGTTTTGATCTTTCTTGAGTTCATTGCATTTTTTGTGCTTGACAGCAAGTGCTACTTATAAAACAACTCCAGTCAGAGTGTGATTTTATAAACACCTGTACCTTAACAAAGTAGGTACAAACATAGTAGCTACGGTTTATTTTCATACATAAACATATGCTGTTGTTGTGATAGCTATGTATCTATGTAATTTTTTCTTTAAGAAATAAAAAAATACTGCACTACACAATAGTCAAGTAGACATAATTGGTGTTCTCTGACTGGTTAGAAGGGTGAGCCTTTAAATGACTCTCCAAATCATTTAGAAGGTAATATTTCTGCACTTTTAAATATCATTTTCAGTCATTCTAACAGCATAGCTCAATGCTCAGATCTTTGGTCAAGACCGGCTCTTAATACTGACAAGTAATTATTATTATTATGCTAATACAGTAAACTTAATATAGTAGCCATATACTAAACAAACATCAACATATTAATATTGTCCTTGTGAGTATGTTAGCGTGCATTAGCAATTACTGTAACTTGAAGTGCTGTAGTGATTATAGCCTCACACAGCTGCAGTGAGGCTGTAGACTCTTATCCCTTAATTCCATTGGGTCCACATCAATAATGTTGTGACTGTGATGCTGTTTTATTTATTTATTTTTTTTTACTTTTAGAATGGCTAAGTATGCTACGTTTTTTTTGTCTGTTTTAGTTGTGTTTATTGTTGTTACTTCCCACTTTGTTATGCTGTAGCTTACAACGAAAGAAACCATTTTATTATTATTATTATTATTTAAATTGTTCTGTATCTATATTTAACATACAGTGCATGTTAGCAGGAAAGAAACATGTCTCCTCCTGCTTGAAAGACTACAGAGATGGGTAGAATGCGAAAAACAGCCCCTGATTGGTTTGTGTACCATAAGCAATTTTGGTGAAAATTAGATTAGGCACATGTCTTTAGCAGACAGCTTCTGAAATGTGCTACTACGCGGCTGTTGAAATCACAAGCACTGAATAGATTGGCACCGGTTGGAACTGGAACAAAGCAGAGCTGTTCCTGGTGGATTTGTAGGACAATTCTTTTTTAATTATTGCTTCTTTATTGTTAGTTAGTGTACAGTGTGTAGTTATAATAACTCTCTTATAAGAGTCTGTGTAGTAATGTTCCTAGAATACAACAAAGCACTGACGTCAGTGCAAGTCAGGAAATCTCTCTCTCTCTCTCTCTCTCTCTCTCTCTCTCTCTCTCTCTCCCACCCTCTCTCTGTTCTTCTAGTTGTATATTTTTGTATTATGTTTCTAGTTCTTTCCTTTATTTTCTCCATTTTTCATCTGTTTTCCACTTGTTTCTTCCTTGTGATGATCACACCGAGGTCATGCACTGGGCAAGTCCTCCCATCCCAGCAAATGACATTTAAATGTTAATGTCACCTCAGATGTCCTCAGACCCCCACAATGCTTTGTGTCACGTCCCACTATCTACCCTGTGGCCTGTGGCAAGTTGTCTCTGTGTTAAGATACTAGTTTTTTTGGTGCTGTCAAGAATTTGCTCCTTCATCTAACCATATTTTTTAAATGTATGTTTATGTGCTGGAGAGACACAGTGAAAGGCTGGTGGTGGTAGGCAGAACCAGCCTAGCTGTTTCTCTCCTTCTTTGTTTTACACTCAGCCAACGGCTTAGCTACCCTGACTCCTGTCTGTGTTTAATGCACAAACAGGAGCAGGAGTAAATAGTCATGTTCCTTAAAATGTTCATCATTGAAATCCATCCATGAAATCTACTCTTAAAAGTAGGAGGGAATCAAGATGCTGTTTTTTTAAGATACTAGGAATATATAAAAGGGAATTCAGAAAATGTTCTATTTATCTGTTGCCATCTCCCACCTGACAGAATGTAGTTTTTTCACCAGCGACATTTTCCCTTAGTTCATTCTGTCTTTCAGTCTCTGCCTTTCACCTTTCTATCTGAGGGCAATCTTTTTCTGCTCTGTCACTGTCAACACACATGATTAGCAGGGTATGCATTTATAGGAATTATAACACATTTACGGACAAATGATGCACTTAAATCACCTCATTGCTGAGAGCAAAGGACAATTCTAATGGCGATCTTATCTTTATCAACATTTGTCGTAGACATACTTAAGCTTGTTCTAACACCAATATGAGATTACTTTAATTAGTAATATAAATGCAATATCAACAGTGTCTTCTTGTCTCACTCTGCTCCTATGCTAAGCTCTTAAACCTCCTGCTACCTACATGTTGAAATGTCCTTTGGGAAGACACTGAACCTCAAGTTGCTCCCAGTAGGCACATTAGCAAGTGTAAAGTATTTGCCCGTTAACAGAACAATATTGTATAGATTTACCATTTTACATTAGACTTATTTGATGTCAAGGCATGATAATATTCAGATAATATAGTATACTGAGAGGAATACAATGTTCCCGAGTTACATTTGAATTTTCACTCAGTTTTCTTTCCTTTCAATCTTTGTGTCTCGTTCAGGAGAAACCTATGAGCACTGCATATCATAAATAAGATCTCCCTCATTGCTTCTCCAGTTCCAAGAGCAATTTGACTTAAGTTGATCCTAGCTCCATATTTCTCCAAAAATGGTTTTTAGACATCAATACACTCACAATAAAAATGTGATTTACTTCTCAGGAGACAAAGGAAGGATGATTGTGAGCAGCAATGTGTTCCTCTGGGAAACGGCTTGTCTGATTAGGGGAAAAATGGTTTTCTTAGTCTGGTTTGGTTGTGATTGCATTCAGCATAATGTTAAATGTCGTCTTTTTCGGTGTGCGTGCACACATTGTTCTTATCACTGGTTTGATTATAAACTCTTTATCTGACATACGAGTGAATTAATTGCTGAACTTGTTTCTGTATTAAAATTATTGTTGCCCTTCTATTTAATTACATAAGTAAGATCTGGACATAGCGTGTGTGTACGTAAACAGAGCTCTAGAGTATAATTAATGTTGATTAACAAACAGAACAGAAGTATACTGTGTAGTGATTTATACCTCCGACCCCCACACCACACCGCCTCTACACACACATATGAACACACAACACTGCTCTTAACTCCTTAGTGCTGCTGTGTATTTTACATGAGCCCAAAAGAGCCATTGTCATGTCGCCTGTTTCTATGGTGACGAGGTGTGATCTGTCGCCAGTGAGTCTCTTGCCTCTGCGCTCCTCACTTGCCCTACTGACTTTCAACCATGTCCACTTTCTCAAAAATGAAACTTGGAACCACCAGGTTCACATTCTTTTACTCTGACACTCAGTCTGTCATTGTATCTCAAATCATCTCAATTTTGCTGTATTTTATAGTACAATTATATATTGTATAGTAATGCCACTTACTGTACACTTGGACAAGCTAAGTAGTAATGTAGCACAATGTACAAAAAAGAACGTTTTGCACACTACATGCAGAGGTTTCTACGGGGGCTACTGGCCAAGACGGTGAACATGCACGCTTAAAACATATGGTTTTAGCTGCTGTAGCTGAGCGAATCATTTCCTTTCCCTTAGCAGAGTACTATTGCTTAAGAAGATATTTCAGGTGAGCAGCATACAGTATTTCTTCCTGTATAGTAGCTGAGCTATAGCAGGCTGTAAACTCAAAAAAATAATCTGCCATCCTCCTCTCTTCCTTGAAACTATTTGTGTGTATTTAAACAGAAAGCTAATTTTTGTATTGTGCCAACTGTACTTTAGCTGTAAGTTAAAACAAGCAGTGGATTCACCCGCCTTGTCTATCAGTATTCAGCTGTGCTATGTTACAACTCACCAGAACCTCAGGCTATTTCTGTTATTCTATCACTTCCTTTTTTTGTGTGAAGTTCTCTCATGAAGATGTAACATTTCAACTCTCACAGATTTGCATGAGTTTGCACTTCTCTAAGTGAATTTTCATTGACTTTGTACGCTATTGTGCCTCCTCCAAAATTTGCTCTGTGGGACACACCCTGATATCCAACTTACCATATTATACATATCTGTCTCTTACAAAAATGCCACGTAGGACCTCATTTGTAAACAGGCATCACTTTAGCTGGAGGTAAGAGCCAAACATACATCTGCTCTCCCTCCCAGACAGGAAGCTGTGAAATGACTTTGGAGCATGTTACATTGTCACACAGCCAGCTGGTACTGAACCTCAGGCAGCTGGGGGAGGACATGATTGGCACATTCACATAAGTACATGTTAATACGTACCATAAACACACACACATATAACACAGAAAGCCTTTGACAGAGCCTGAGGAAGCAACACACCATGATAAATTACACATGCTTACACATGCACACTACAGTCACCACAGACACAATCTCTTCACAAATACATCATCCAGTTTACAGTATGTACTGAAGGACAAATTGTAAATAAGAAGATCTAAGCATTGCTTGCAGTATATCATAAATAGAACATGAGACACTGAAGATAGCACAAACATTTAATTTAATGGATTCAGTGTAATATGGTACACTGAAGGTACTATTAGGTCTGTGTCATAAGTGCTGACTTCAGTCCTCATGTGCTGATAAAAAATGGCATCATTTGGCTGCTTCCTTTACTTCTGTGATCATCCCATTGGTTAGATTCACAACAGTTTGAAAATAGCTGACATAACAAGGTGCACAGGAGTACAGCACATACAGCAAAGACACTGTACAAAAGTGTGGTCTTTTAATCTCTGTTTGTACACTTTATTATTACTCTTCCATCTATATGACAAAAGTCTTATCAGTACGCTTCAAGTATGGCCACTGTCAAGCTGTAAACAGTACTGATTCAAAAATATCAACTTTTTACACCATGAAAAATAGGTTCAGTAATAAAGATTTTATATCACCATTCTCTATTTCCTCAGTTTCCTACTCTTGTAAATCATTTTGAGAAAGACTCTTAATCTGATTTACAGCAGCATGTTGTAAATTATGATCATGAAGCTGGCACCTGCTCTTACCACAAAAATGTTTTTGATACCATAACGAGGCTTAACGTATGTGACTCCACTGAGAAATTAGGTGTTGGGCAACAACGCTCATATGGAAATGAGAAAATTGGAGAGAAAAAAAAAATCCCCAAATATTGCCAGCAATGCATTAGTGCATAAATGTGCAGATATAGAGAGCTCCAGCCCAAGCAAGTAAATGAAGTTTACTACTAATGATTGTATTTACTACTAATGATTGTATTCCTTTTTTGAAAATACAAGAATCAGGTTTGTAAAATGTGTAATAAGTGTCATCTTGTATACATTTCATATTTTATGATTCTGTGTGTTTTCAAACAGCATGACGCGCAGTCTGGCAAACAGATTGAAATAAGCACTCATATTGACTCTCAGGCAGTGTGCCAGCTGGTAAACAAGTCCTGCTGATTGATTTACTGTATTTCCTGTCTCACTTTCGTACTGTGTTGAAAAATATTGTTCGTTGTTCATTATTCAGTTTTACTCTGCTCTCCATTGTTTACATTAAACTGTGTTGTACTGGGGAAGCTGATAGTCACTACACGGTCGGAGTGCAGCTGCTACATAAATGAGCTATAGAGCTTTATAATGTCATGACAGAACATACTGTATTACCCTGCATCTACACAGACAGCCACGTTATGCAGTTGCCCTATTTGACCCTATTTTAATTAATCCAGGTGTCTACACATGCACACTCTACACACATAACTGCAGCCTGAAGCTGATTTTTAAGTTACAAGACTAATATCTCAGTTCTATGCACATACTAACCCCCAACACAATACAAATTTTCTCATAATTAATCTGACTATTTTCTACTGGGATTCCCTCCGAGTAAATGGTTAATTTTCTTACCAAGGCTTTCATGGTTAAATAGTGCACAAGACAGAAAGCGTTGCATTTTCAGCCTTTTGAAACTGTCACACCCATCCCCCTTGACATTTCTGATTTGCTGTGGCCCCTGTCCAAAGAGGGATCTTTTGATAACCAGTGGCCTATTGATTTATGCCTTGCCCCATCCCATAGGTTTCTGTTTTTTCAGGGTCTTCCTGTAGACTCATGTTTGTACTCGCATATAAACGCAAAGAGTGCTTCCAATGTGCTGGAAAGCACACAAGTGGTGTTATGAGCACAAAGGTAGAGCTGGTACACGCAAGACTTGTACCAGACCTAAGACCTGTACCTTTTTTCATCAGTCACCTGGTAATCACCTTATGCAAAATTACCTTATGCAAAATTATACTTTACTCTCAAGTAACTCCACAAACTATATTTGGATGTCTGCGTATTTGCACTCTTTTGTTCATCTATCCCTCACTGTCCTGTAGATCTCCGACTGTTCACATGGTGCGTTAGTTTAGTGGCTCTGCATTAGCAGCTCTGTATCAAGGCTTCACGCTTTCCCTTCAGCTCCAATTCACCAACATAATAGTGAGACATCAAGACTGGAAGGGGGCAGTGGGTTGGGGGTTATTATATCAAAAGTGGTGGTGGTGGTGGGGGGACAAGATACACTCATGAGATATTTTTGTGCATGTGTGGATAATGTTCCTATGCTTATGCTCATGTGAGCGTGTCTTCCTCTGTGGTCCCTCCCTCACAGTTCTTGGGCATGTGGGTGATGTATTGCTTTAGGGCTGCAAACAACAGCAGAGAGATGTTGAATGTAATTAATCATGAAGCAACTGCACTCAGTTAATATAGAAAACATTCGACATGCTGCAGTCTCTTTGTGTTTGTGGCAACTGTGGCTGGTCCTCGGGCCCCTGACTTGGTGGCACCTGTCTGGAGCTGTGTGTTGAGCATGCAGGCACAGGTGTAATCTGCCCAGGCATCTCCCAAACATAAACTGCTCATTTTACACCTCATTTATCCTCAATTCAGAACCCTCCTTATGCCACCTGAACCTCCTAGTCACACTGAATTATATACATATGTACAGTATATTTTCTATTGTAATATAACATATTAATTAGTATTTATTATTATTATTATTATTATTATTATTATTATTATTATTTTGAGGCTGAGGTAATAAAATAAGACATGTAGGCTTTTTCTTAATTTCTATTGCCATTTGTCTCTTTATTAGAAAGTTTAACAGTGACAATGTTCAGTTTGTGAAGTGTTTTAGAGAGGCCTTGATTGAACTGATCATTTTAGTCTGTGGAGTTGCTGAACTTCATTGTAAGGAGGGCTGTTCTGTTAATTAGCCTAGTCTCTCTGAACACCTGTCAGTATAGTGTAGTATAGTTAACCAGCACCACAAACCTCATTTTCCAAAATGAGCATACAATACAGCTGAATTGTGACTCGTCTACAACAGTTGGAGCAGACCTTGGACATTACACCATGGAAGGTCGGGAAGAGTTTATTGTATTTATTGGACTGCATTATTTTTGAGGTGTACCTAATGAACAAGCTAGGCTGTATATCAATTGTCTGGGCATGATGTGAGGGATTATGTGCAATTGTTCCCTGATTTACAGAATTAATTTTTAGCTGTGTTTTTTCGGAGTGGCTGTTGGCTGACAGGCGTTCTTGCCCCCATTATGCAACAGTCACTGTGTTGATTTATTCTCTTGTTGCTAATGAGTAGAAGGCTGATTATTGTGTAGTTAATAGTTCTCTGTAATAACCTTATATAGACAAGATGATTTATGGGTAATGGTGTTCAGAGCAGAACTGGCCACACAGGTTCCTTTTTCAACATTGATTAGCTATAGCCTGTATCCATATATTGTGTGTTTGTGTGTGTGTGTGTGTGTGTGTGTGTGTGTGTGTGTGCGCGCGTGTGTGTAAAGTGAGGTAGGAGGTTCAGGCTCGTCTCCTCTCGTCCCCTTTTGTCTTTTCAGTGCAACATGCACTGCATAAACGGTGCAAGCTGTCCATGTTTGTTTTTGTACCAGAACACGAAAAGATTTGCATGATTTTGTGGAATTTCTAGGTTTGTCTTCTGCCAGAATGTCCAGTCATTCAGTCTGTTGTCCTCAATGTCTACTCAGGTGTAAAGTGTGTGCTTTCTCTGGAGTTCCAGAGTGAAATGATTCATGCTTCCAGCTAAAAAACTTAAACTACTTTCAGAGCGTCCACTTACCAGCCTTTTCTATTTCTGACTATTGCTCTTCATCACTATATGGAGTGATGGAGATAAAGCTAGTATGTGTTAGTTGCGCTAAGGTTAAATCTTAGCTCAGTAAACTGAGCATGAATTTTCTAACTCAGTGTTTCTACTGAAAATAAGTTGTAATTTCCGGATACAGGGTTGGTCCAGTCTTCCGTGGCATGGGGCAGATCTTGAGCTCTGTGATGGAGAACACAGTGAAAACATTTTATTATATAGTGTCATAAATTAAGCTATGTTTATAAGTTAATTTTTATTGTTCAGTGCTGAACAATGTCACTTTTTACCAACATCTCTCATTTCAGAGCAAGCACTTACAGTAAAACAGGTTAAATTGGGATTTAGTCTCCATTGGCATTACATAGCTCCCTGGAAGACACGGTCTCTTTTCATTAGGTCGGTATGAAATATCTGATTTTCAAAAAATTTCATTCTCACCTTTCCCATGCTACAGTGGATGGAGAAAGTAATTATCAGTATGATTGTTGATGGGTAATATGCAGCAAGTCCAGAACAGTGAGTCGGCTTTTTAGTAAGTCAGTCTCACTTTGCCTTGTGAGAGGTTTGATATAAGCTGTAAAGGGTTGCACACATGCTGCAAAACTTAGGCATGCTCCACACAGGCTACATACAGTACAAAGCTGTGTTTTGATGTTGAGTTTATATTTTCTTCTTTTATTGACTCTGGACTTTGGCTGGACATGGAATCATCAGACTGACGCATGTGAACAGATTAGAAATGGTAAGAAGAGGGACAGGATGTGTTTAGTTAGCGCTCCAGTATGTGCCCAGTATTTTCCTGCATCAAAAGACGACTCACTATTTGTTCTTTGTGATGTTGCAGTGAGTGTGTGATGAAGTTAACGGATTAGCTGTTAACACTGACACAAATAGATGTGAGTGATTTAGTTAATGTCAGTACAGTGGAGGCTGTGAAAATCGTGTGCAATAGTATGAGACTGGGCTTGAATTTGTGTGCACGGATGATTTGATGTTTTGTCTTGAGATAGTGTTTTCACTTCATTGTTTTATAACTAACACCTGTGCTTTTCCTGCAACAAAATCCGCTGTGGAAAGTCTAGTTGTCAAAATTTAGCTTTTTTTGGAGGAAATTACAACAATTGTTGCTGTTGTGTCTGTTTTTGACACAATTGTTTGTAAGCCTGTATAATAGTCTTAAATGATCAAACTTATACATTTTACAGATTTTATTACTTTTTTGTCTGATGTGCTTGGCCAAAAGGAACCAATCTTTATGTTTGCTAAAAATGTAATTTGACAGTAGATGGTAAATGAAGAAGAAGGTTGATTAGCACAGATTAGATCCTCTGTCACCATTAAAAACTCTAGGAGCCTGCAGCACAGCAGATTTCATTTAGCTTCACCCCACTAAATTCTCTTTTCTCAGGCAGATCCCATTGAGATTAAGTTATCAAACATCTAGTTACCAGGAAATGTTTATTTCTGACACCTTCTGGTGGCTGCATAAATAAAGCTGATCAGACACAGTCACTCAATCACTAACCTCCAAGCATGTTTATGATGAAGCATATATGATTCCTTATGACAACTGACCTTTACTGCCATTAAGTCGCTCAAGTCGAATGCATTTCCACGATTAATTACTGATAAATACAGAAAAAGAATTGTTATTTAACTTTATACTGCTCAGTGGCCCACAGAATTTCATGTGTGGCAGTAGATGACCAGGGGAAGAGAGAATGAAATAATTAGCATTAGTATTATCCACATAAATACAGTGGGTACATACATGTTATGTACAGTGCGCTAACCTTGACAACCTAGCTGTATTCTAACGTCAGCTTGGCTATCCTTACTAGCTAAACTCCTTACATGTCTGGAAATAATTTATTTGAAGAATTGATTCTCCACAACAACACTGAGAGCCACAGGTACAGTACTCAGGCGAGTCAGTTCTCTTGTCAGTGTGTGTCTGTGTGTGTTTGAGAGAGAGAGAGACAGAGAGAGAGGGAGACAGGCGCTGATCTAATCCACATGCTGCATAGGTCTTCAGTGAAATATGATCTTTCACCCGCTTTAAATTAAAAAAATTGAATATCAATACGTGACGGTCAATGTATTGCTTTTATGTAGGTTTGAAGAATACTTTAACTGAACTCACTGACCTATGGTTGGCAAGGCCAGTAAACCTATGAAAAGTAGAATGTGGTGAAATATGCGCAGCTGAATGTGTGGCAGGTGCCACAGAACAAAAAATGACTCCCACAATGTCCTGTTTAACCTGTAATATTTATTAATTCACAGTCACCATAATTCTTGTCAGTTAGCTATTTTGGCTCTTCTGGGGAAATCAATCTAACTGATGGTATGACAGGTTGCTGGCTAACAGTGTGTTTGAGTGGTGTACAAAGTGCACCACTGTAAAGGTAATGGGTGCGCTGGATTTGTAACACAAGACAAAATACATGCATCATTGCAAAACGAAACATATCACAATAATTGCTTTATCTTTATTTTCTTGTTTTCAGAATTGTCAGTAGCCAAATGATAATTGCCGAAAACTAATTGATTAATTGCCAAGCCCTGCTGTCTGACATCTGAAATACAAAGCTACAATTAGCAGGCAGTTAGCGTAGCTTAACCCAAAATCTAGAAATAGGGCAATAGTTTCTTGAACTGTTCAATAACTGAACAAATGACTGATGTAGATGTTATTTGTGGTGAGGACGGTCTCATTTTCCATCTGTGTTCTTTTTATGTTACTATTTCTTGGGATAAAAGTCTCATCCGGCACTAAGTTTAGAATAGATTTATGTATTTGGAATTACTCATCTTTGTTGTTTGTGACAAGAAGGCTTCATGTGTGTTTGTTTACTCCATGCTGAAACAGAAGGCATGTTGTTCATCAACTTCTGCATTCATATTTCACAGCCTTTAACATTTGAGCCTTAATGTCTGTGATTAGATTTTTACACTTCTACTAGTGTCTGTATATTTTTAGGAATTACATACCTGTTTTTTTTACACGCATCAATGGTAGACTTCTGTAGGCACTGCATTTCCATACCATTCATCCTCAGTTTGGCAATCATCACTTGTTTTAATGCATTTGCGCCCAGCTGCTCCACTAAAACATTAATATGACTTAAATGCTTAATTGTCAATATTAATAATGTCGTGCTCTGCCGGCACTTAATATTTATCTGTCCGTGGCTAATTTGCTGCTAACTTTGCCAGCTGCATGACTAAAGAATATAAATATTCAATATTTAATTTACATGTTAACTCAAAACCATCTCCATTTAAAGTCATTTAAATTAGGTAATAGGTAAGTAAGTTATTTAAAGTAATACTGACATTTAGGATTAGTTACTTACTTATTATTACTTTTATATAAGTAGAAACATGATGTAGCATAGTTTTTAGGGATCAACTACAGTACTGGTGCGCTGTCAAAATACTGTCATCAAGTGTTAGTTTATGAAGGAAAAGAGTCTGGGAGTCTGTTTGTGACAGGGAGTCTGACAGTGATCCAAATTCAGCAAGTGGTGGCTGCACGTCAGGGAGTTTTTCTTCCAGGAAAGACAGATCTCCCCACTGATTATACTTCTGTGAACGACAGCCTGGCTGTTAACATGTCGACGGGCCTGGAGTTTCTTTTCACAACCACCATCAGCAGAAAAATCTGTGGCAATGACATACAAATAAGGGATAGTTTGTTCACACTAAGGTGGTAAAAATGAAAAACGGTGTTCAAAACAGACCCAATATTTGTAATGTGAACATTTTAGCTGATGCTGTTGCAATCTGATGAGGTAGTTGGGAGGTTGAATGTCTTGGTCAGTGATATTTTGTTGAGCCAGATGATGATTACTGCTGGGATGAAGCTGCCTCCGAGACAGCCTCTATAACTGCGGGGGCGAGCAAGTGATGAAGAACAAATTAAGCCTTAAAGGAGTCCAAATATATTGCAATCAATATGGCAATCATAAGTTCAGAAAATAAAATTAGACTGAAGTTTCATCTGTACCACAGCGATAGACAGTAAATCATGGTACGAAAGCCTTTCATTACACAATTTACTGTAATTTATTCATTCAGTGTCCAGCAATGATTACATTAATAAAATCAATCTCAGGATCAAATTACAAAACAGCTTGTTGTGTAATCTATGCACAGGTTCAGTGTTTTCTAATTTGTATGTGTTTACAATCTTTGCAGAATTGTCCCGTATCAATGCTCCTTTCTACTGATAGGTGTGGCAGAGGCCTGGATTCAGGTTTGATCCTGAGATGTGTCTTCTTCTGATTCTTATTTCGAATGTTGGCAGACGCCGTGGAACAAGATTATTTTCAGGGCTTACATCTACAAAAGTTTAGTCTATGTTTCAAAGTTTTAGACTGACAAGAAATGATACATGCAGAATTTACTGCTGTTCTGTTATAAATTATTTCTTCTGCTTGGGATAAACAAATTCTGTTGAATATTTGAAGCAATATCTTTACTGTCTGGCTTTATATTAATCTTCCTTTTTATTAATGTTTTTGTGTATGTTTGTGTCTGCTGCTCTCATCATCTCTGCTGTTTTTATTAGCTTTTTGTGTAAGCGCCATGGTTTTCAAAAGCAATATATAGATAAAGGCTTACTTTTAACCGACTGTACTTATACACTCTACAAAAGCAGGAGTGTCAGACAGGCAACATTATTTTATATGAGTGTCCAGATTCCTCAAACCCCCAGGTCCCAATCCCAGTGATATATCTCAAGATCTATACAATGACTGTTTTTTGAGATAACCATGACCTGGCTGACTGAGAATCTTCACAGATATACAATGACTGTGTTCTTATGTGCTTAATGTATGCCACAACGTCATGTCTGAGCAGCTTTCCACAAAGGATTCAGCTGAGCAGGCTGGGGTTGATTGCATTGCCCAACATAAATTACAGCTCATCTTGTCAGGATGTGTCTTGGGGGGAAATGTCCTCTGACAATATCTTTCATACAGTTCAAAAGTTGTCTTCCATGCTATGCAATGACCAGATTATAAGCGAGCTGTTACACCACCAATACTATTGAGAATAACAACCATAGTATTTTAGCATCAGGATGTGATTGAAATGTGTGCACCAAGATACATAGCCAGGCTTTTCACTACTTTAAATACTGAGATGAATTTGTAATAAAACTACTGTCCCTCCTGTGGTTAAAAAACAATACAACCTACTGTGTCCTGACATTAGACAGCCACCCAGGCTGCCTGCTGCCTGCATGTTGTGCATCTGCTTCCTGTTTGGGTCCATGTGTGATGATGGGTCATCTGATTCATAGTACTTTTATGGGAACAGCTGAATGATAGTGTTTTAAATTTCCAAACACAATTGGGTCATGTAGGATCCCAGAGTAAAGCACAATGATATATGTATCCCAGCTATAAAAGATATACCCATATGCAGAATGTACTATACAGTATTTTTTATTTTCATTGTTCTGTCTTTTATTTTTGTAGTCAGTACACAAGAATTCAGTGTATTTTACTAAACTGAAAGAAATGTTTGAAGAGCTGAATGACAAACATCAGATGTGACATTGAAATGAAACTGCATAAAGAGAAAGGAGCTGCTGTCGTTTTCAAGACTTAACAGTTGTTTGCTGTGAGCTGCCTCACCACCGATATTTTTTCTTCCAGAATACTGAAGTAAAATTGTGTCTTTCAACATCAATTTACATATACATACATTGTTAGGGTAAATTTAAAGTAGCTGTAATTGATTATTTTATAATAATGCCAATGTCAGAATTGTTGAAAATGGCCAAAAAATGCTTTATTGAATTTGTAAGTGTAAAGATGATATGTGGTGTTCAGATAATATTAAGTCTAATCAGGCTGGTTATGTTGGTCATGTTGTATTGAAGTGGGTCTTGGGTCTCTATGTTAAACTGTTCAGTGCTAGATTGGATCCAAGCAGGCTGACAGATAATGTAAATTGTAAGGTGCAGGAAAACACATTGTACTGCTGCTCTTTTGTTACCACAGGGTTGAGGGTTGCAGCTTTAGGTTACTGTATTGTGTGGTCATCAATAATCAGGTGAGGCACAGGTTATGTGGCTACCCAGTGGCATGCACAGACCTTTTGAGGCAGTCTGGCAAAAATTTAAAATGGGCCAACTGGAAAGACACATGGCAGCTTTTTTCTCTTTCCCTTTGAGTCTTATTCTCTTTTTCTTTGTGTCTGTTATTACTCACCTCAGGGATCTACAGTTTGTGAGAAAAAGAATGTAGCTTATCGGTCTCAGTTATTATTTCACTTAAAGTAATCTGGATGTCGCAACCCATGTGTTGTGTTTTGACAGCTTGGGATTCATTACTGGGGTTAATTAACATTCAGCTGTAGAGGAGGAGGAGGAAACCTTAGGACAAGAAGTGAATGAAAGTTAAAGAGGGAACACCTACTCTTTTGCTCCCTGTTTATATTTAGTGAGGCAGGACTGAGCTACCTCTAGCTCATCAACACACTTCAGATGTCCATCTGAACAGTCCACAAAATGGCCTGAGAATGTGAACATAGTCACTGGGTGTGGCTTTATCTGCTTGGTTTAAAATTGACACTATTGTCTCTGGCAGAGTTAGCTACCTGTAGGCTGTGTCTGCAGTCACTCTCTGTTTTCTACTGTCCACCTCATTAATTGATTGTTTGAATTCTGAGTGTGTAAATTTGTCCAATGTTTTCCTTTTGCTGTTACCCCTTTTTTACCCCTTGATTTGACCTGTGCTAGTTCTGGGCTACTAGTGCCAGTTCAGAGCTGGTTCAACTTCCAAAAACTGTTGAGAGAAATAATACTTAGAATACAGGTACATTAATTTTACCTAGTAAGTTGTACTACATCTCTAGTTTTAAAATATGTTCTTTTCAAGAGTCTATTGCACCATACACTGCTACATTAAATTCGCTTAATTATCAGGACTCTATAGGAATGCACATCAAACTTTTGATTCATTTGTGTAAACCCAGAAACAAAATTGGTATCAAGAGAGGTACAGAATATTTTAATGTTAACGTAGCACAAAAATTTAAATGGCAGGAGTACATACAGTGTCTTCTGCTAAAAGAGCAAACCTTCTGTCTTCTTTCTCATCTAATTGGTAAAAATATATTTCAAACAAAGTTTCTTTGCTTAAACTTGCTTGGTGTTTTATCATGTTAGCTACAAGCAGGCAGATTTATCTAAAGTATTATATTAGCTGCCTAGAAAAGAGGAGAGGAGCAGGAAGTATGCTTACTGTAAAATACATTCCTTTCAATTTATCTTGGCCAAGGATGCAAAGGGCATTATAGTCTGTTATAAACTTAGTTTTTCAGTAAACAATTATATTGAAAAAGACAATGTCTGTAAACATATAGTAATGTTAAGTGTCATTTTATTCTTCTCAGCATATGGGGATCAATAGTATCTAAAATGTGAATCTGGTTTTTTTACAGATGCATGTAAAGGAAATAGGAGGTTGTTGGACCTTAGCTGAGAGCGTGATCAGGAACATCAGAGCTATAATATGTTGCATCCTAGCCTGAGGATGTGAGTTTGTTTGTTCAGTCCCTGGCCTTAATCTACTCTAATAAGGACTAAGCTTGGGCATTTGTGTATGTATATATGTGCATGTATGCAGTGTTAATTTAGAACCACAGCACTACAATAGCAGCCATGTTTGACGGCAATTGGCTTTGGCAGCCTCGATGAGTTCATGAGTACCCCCCTCTGTCCTCATGTGCATTGTGGGAAATGCTTGCTCTCCTGACTCTGTCGCAGCTGTCCACTCACATCGTATAATGTCATGGCCATACGGCCCATCAGCATTTGCACACATGCTTACACACGCTCCATTTTTGGTCACAAACATGACGTGACACACTGAAGCCTGCTTCATGATTGGTTAGCTTGTTTCCATTATATGAGATGTTACAAGTGAGGTCTAATTGGCAAGAAATGGTCTGTGTCTAATGATGAGGTCTGTTTTCCACATTGTGTGTGTGTGTGCGGTGTGTGTCCACAGAAATTTCAGAGATAATTTTGACTTGTCAGGATGCAGTTTTAGCTCATCCAAGTTCTAAGAATGAAACAGAGAAAAATTAGATACGTGTAGCAAAATAAAGACAAACACAGGCTCATGGATCACAGTTCATTTGCAGGCCTCATTCTCCTTACTTGACATTGCACACTGGCAGGTAGACACTTAATACAACAGCTTAACTAGCACATACTGAATTTAACTATTAACTGGTTTGTCTTGGGAGGCAAGTGTGAGGCAGTCAAGCAAAGCAGAGAGGCAGGCAGTAAAGCAGACATGGAGTTCATGACCAACTAATGTTCAGACAAACAGGCACGCAGTTATTCAGTCAAGTTGTCAGCATTATGTTCTCTACTCTGTCCTCGGGGGTGGGGCTGTTTCCTCTTACCAGGATGTGTGAAAAACTCAATCACAGCCCCCAGGCCCCCAGCTGGGCAGGGTCGCAGTAATTAAACTACATCACTCTGCATCACGAGAAGGCTGTTTCTCCATTTTCCTCTCACTTCTTGGCTACTTCTTTCTGCATCAGTACACCTCTGTTTTTTCTCTTTGTTTGTTTTCTTCATATAAAAGAATAGTTGAATATTTTGGGATATGACTTAGGGTTACAAAGCATTGCTTTTCCAGTCTAGTTTGGTATAGGTTAAACAAACAAGATATAATTGGTCAATTTTAAAGGTGTTAGTAGGCAAGTTTTTTTTTCCTTTTGGACAAAGCTAGTTAAACTGTTTATTCCTGCTTCCCTTTTTATGTTATGCTAAGCTAACCAGTTGCTTACTGCAGCTTTACACTAAACATACATACATGAGAGTTATATCGGTGCTCTCATACAACTCTTGGCAAGGCAAAGAAAAATGTCAAACAGTTCCTTAACTAAATATTAATAATATTAACTTCCAACTATTAGTTACTAACATTTTTTCTATAAATCCAAAACAAGCTGACAAACATTACTACCTCTGAAAGAGGTTAACATGGTAGCAAACAGTGGTCTATTTACACAGCTAGCGGCCAGCACATTTTGTTGCATGTCACCCACTCAGCTCACTGGTCACAAACACGTGGAGGGAAGTGTAATTCAGTTTTACATGCATGTTCACTTACTGGAGAGTGAAAAATTTTTTTACACAAAGAAGAAACAGCTAAATGAAATGAATTGAAGTATGTGTTCCTTCCTACGGATTTTGATGGACAGCGTGAATCACTCTTATCGCTTTGTCTTGTTGTGCCATTGTGTCTTCAAGATTAAATTAGTTCAGGTTCTATTTATATTTCAGCGATGAAGACTGAATCACAAGATCTTGAGATATATTTGATGAACCACACAGGAAATGGGTATTTTATTGAATGAATGTGTGAATGAATTTGAAGACGTAGTTGGAAATCATGTGTTTGTTGGTTTTGTATAAATATGTGTCTTGTTAATCTATTTGTCTGTTATCTTTTTATTATTTTTATTGTATGTCTCCTGCTCTTTAATGGTTGTACCTGTGTCTGACAATATGGGGAAGTGGTATGTGGCTGTGTGTGTGTGTGTGTGTGTGTGACAGACGATAGCATCACCCTCCATATTTCCTGTGCCAGTGTCTGGCGCCCACATGGATATACTGTGGCGATGATAAAGGGATATTAAAACCTGTAGCTTCCTCCTTAGCTAACTCCATGCCTAACGGCCTGTCTACACAGTCATCAAATCATCCCTTTACAGGCAGATGCACATACATTTACACAGAAGCATGCACACAGACACACATACATATGTGCACTTAGAAGACCAAAGTGAGTTATTGATTGTGCAGGGTATAAAAACAGCACAGAGGGATGACTCATGTTTTATGTTTTTATACCCTCTTTTCATTCAGTTTCTTCAGGTCATTGTTGCTTATTGTGAATAGACTATTCAATTCCAAATACTAACATCATACACAGACCACTACCATTTTTAAATCACTAGTTTGATTCAGTTTTCAAAGTTTTACAATATACAATAATGCAAAAAGAATGGACCTATGAGATAGAAAATGTAGCTACTAATTATTTAGAACCCCCTGAGCAGGGTTGTCTTTTAATGTATTTAGTTTATACACTTCTCATGTGAATTTCGTATACTGATAGATGGATGGGAGGTCATCAGAAGGTGCATGAGTGCTGAATGGGTTTTTTTGCTAGATGGGTCAGTATAGGCTGTCAGGTGATATCTGTTTAGCAGCTGCAGTGGTGTTGTCATGTATTTATTTGGTTTTTATTTGGTCAATCTGGGTCATTACTGGAGTATATAAGGTGGTTTCCATGGTGAATCAGTGTGGCTGCAGGGACGTACTGCATGATTGGTAGGGCATTAGGAACACCAGTAAGACTGACATTATTGCCAGTAGTAGGTATAGCAGTAGCAGTCATAAAATGGTCCACTGGGAATACAGAATTGCCATGTTTCCGAAACATGGTGCGAGACCAAAAGAGAGTCAATTTGATGGTTTCAACACCATATTCAACATTAATCCATCCATTAACCTGGGCTACATAGAGAATTGGAAAATCTTTTAGAGAAAATCTGGGCTGATTAGAAGAGACGGCATCCATCCCACTTTGGATGGTGCAGCTCTTATATCTAGATATATGGCTGAGTTTATTAGACCTCCTAAACCCTGATATCCCAGTGTGGAGCCCAGGACGCAGATTCACAGTCTTACACGCCTCTCTGCTCCTTCCTCCCCGCTAAATTATATAAATCAAAAATTAACACAAGAGAAGTGAATGATAAGAACTTAATAAAAATAAAAACTACTCCTCTTATAGAGCAAAATAAAAACAGAACAATCAAATGTGGTAGTTGGGAAATGACTTGATAAGTGACCATCAGATAGATTTATTTAGTCTCACTGAAACCTGGCTGCAGCAGGAGGATTATGTCA
>JAUBNQ010000014.1:17983459-18004277 GCA_032353495.1 Ctenopoma kingsleyae | reverse complement strand
ATTTAAAGGTATATGTTTGAGTAAAATTAACATTTTTGTTTTATTCTATAAACTACTGACAACATGACTCCCAAATTATAAATAAAATGAACAATTGTCAAAATACCAGAAAATGTCCAGTGTTTTCAGACCTCAAATAATGCAAAAAACAAAACAAAACAAAATAAGTTCATCTTAATTTCTACATTACTAATGTTTTAACTTAGGAAGTGTTCAGAAATCAATATTTGGTGGAATAACCCTGATTTGCAATCACAGCTTTCATGCGGTGGTCTCTTAATTTTTTCCAGAGCTGTATGTTTCCTTATTGTACTTACAACACTAGAACTGACTGGCTCTACACAGAAAAACAATAACAGTAAACAGTAAAATCGCACCTAATTGCATCTTAATTGCATTTATTTTACATGGATCATCAACTGATGCTTTAGGCTACATCATGCATGTAGCTATCATCATCAGATCAGCCAACAAAATCAACAGTTGCCACCTAGATGCTTCTGTTTGCTCCGTGTTAAATCAAGGACCCATTGTTAAAAAAAAAACAAGCATTTGGAGTGGGAAATCTGTCACTGTTATCATTTAACTGTTCCACAGGAGACCTTAAACCTTCCTAGTTATACAGCAGTAACTCTTAAGGACTGGGGCTTAGTAAACTGTAAGATGAAACCATGAAAGTGAGCTAAAAGACATCACCGCTATGTCATTTGTACATTAAGTAAAATGGTTAGGTTAAACATAAAGCATACTATATGTTAAGATAATACACCAAAATCACTCAGGTGGTCCTTTTAATCTGTGAAAATAAAAAAGGAAGGAAAAAATCAGCCTAATCATACATGCTACTATTGTAGTGTTATTATTATACTACAGCAAGTAAGTAATAAGTAGTAAATAATTATAGAAAACAGACTGCATGTCTGCAACTGTTGTGCACTAAAAGAAATTATTCAAAGACTTTTTTCCCCGCTGTTGGTGTCATATTGAGTATGAATGTGTACTCCAAGGTCATTGGCTGGGCCAGCTGTAAAATATGTGTATTTGTCAGTCTTTATGTGTGTATGCCAAATCAGTCAGGGTGCTTATAGAGGTTTTAGTAGTTACAGGGCTCTCAAGTCACACACGCATTTCAACAAGTTCACACGCTCACACGCCACACATGGCATTTCTCACCCCGAAAAATAATTTATGCCGCAGCGCCCAATATTTCTCAGACCGCGGCACAATAGCGCCTCACTATGAAACAAGCATGTCTCCGATGGAGTCAAAAATCAAAAAGAAGAAAGGAACACGCACACACCCTCATCTGGAATCTCACTATCGCCTGTCTTCAAAACTTGAGAGCCCTGGTAGTTGTGACAGCATGCTAATTTTCAGTACGTGTGTTACTGAGGTATTTTAGTCCCAGAGACACAGCAGGGTCTACTTTCCCTTTTTCTCTTTGTGTGCTTGTGTGTATGTGTGCTTTTGTATGTATGCAATGTACAGGTTAGTATAGGACTCAGCTTTTTTGTCCTTTTCTTTGTGAAAAAGAGTTTCTTCTTCTCTTTGATTCTGTCTGCTGAGAGTTTGCCTTTAGTTAAATAATAAACTGAACTGAATAAGTTCCCTTATAAACAAACTCAAGTTCAAACTAAACAAAAACCCTTCTACACATTCTACGCATACCAGAAAGCATAAACTTTATTTGAAAAAGAAATAAAACTTAAATAATGAGTCTAATTTCATTAAGGATCTGTACTCAGGAGATATAGAGACCTGAGATTTTTCTGTATCATCTGTGGGCACTTTGAGTCCGGCTGACACGGCACCTGTCAGTGGGAAGGAAAGGACATGTTTTACTGGAGTGACACCAGAGGGATGATGGCCGTGCAATCTGGCGCTGCATATCATCATTAAAACCTGGCACAGTTTGTGATCGAGGCAGTATCCCACATGAAAGGCTAGGAGCACAAGGCATCTGTCATACTCAGCGCATTTATTCCTTATCCTGATCCCAATCTGCTGACATGTGTGCCAACACAACCTTTAAGCAAAATCTCAGCACCCATACATGTACTGTGGTTCTGTTGTGCCTCTCTGTCACTTCACAATCCCTGAAATCTCAGTCTCATAGATTGTATGAACCTGTGTGTGTGTGTTTGAAAATGACTTTGCAATGATAAAATCATATGTTGATTTAATGTAGTGTCTAGCACTTTTACACTATTTAGAAAGACTGAAGAAGTGTACGTTGTGTATCTTTTTTAAATGTGGATACATTGTGTCTTCATTTACATGTTGACCTGATCCATCAGCCAGTTTTCTTCATGCAAAATCTAAACCATGCCAAGTGCTGTGACTACTTTGAATAATTTTCTTTTTTGCTGTTTTGAGGTTGTGACCTTTCATTTCACTACAGTCTTTTATTCACAGTTTTTTGTTTCTTAATCCTTTTCCTGCAAAAAATCAATATGGTGCATCCTCAGTTCTTCCTTTGACTGCAACATGGTGCAACGTTACTTAGTTCGTTTGGTAACTGGATTTCATTGTTGTCCAAGGAAACCATGTCCCACATACGTAAACTATTTCTTGGTTTTGATGTTAGAAATACAGAAGTAAAGTATTCATTTTAGCCTATATGAATCACTAGAAATCTTTCAAACTCTTGTAAAACTAGTAATAATTCATTCAGTGGATGATATTATTGAGCATACAAACACTGATTTTTGTAAATCATGGGCCATTCAATCATGATCTGCAGCAGCATGAAAAATACTTTGAACTAGCAGTGAAAATTAGTTCAGAACAATGAATAGTTTAGGGAACAATGGAAATCAAACCAGAATTCATACAAATGTCACATTGAAAAACATCAGAAGATCAGTGGTCTTGATCAGTTGTATCAGTTGAGGTGGGCAGGGTACCAAGAAGACATTCCCCTCTAAGTTTCCCTTTAGAAGTGTCAGAGGCTTGGATGATGACTTATTGTTAGGAGACGTTTGAGCAGCACGAAGGAGCTGGTGGAAGTTGGTGAAGCAGAGGAACTTGCTCCACTGTGCCTTCTACAGTTCTGATTAATACAAAATATGAGACAATGAAGGGGTCTTTCAGTCACTTAACATCTGTCCAGCTCATCTATCCAGTTTTAGAATGTAAATACTGTATGCATTTAAAAACTCATTCCCTTCTCTTTGTTTGTCTTTTGGTCAGGTGAGAGAGCAGCAGACTGGCCTTGTGGTCTGGAGCCCCCAGCCAGGCTATGTCCCAGTGGGACTGAGTGCAGAGAGTACTGGACTGGACCAAACTTTGGTATCACCAATTTTGACAACATCCTGTTTGCAGTACTTACTGTGTTCCAGTGCATCACCATGGAGGGCTGGGTGGACATCCTTTACAGCGTGAGTCTGTATGCACTTAAGAGTTTTGTTGACATTTTTGTTTGTAGTACAGTATTAGATTTTTGATTTAGATTTTTTTATTTAGATTTAGATTTAGATTTTTGTCTATTGTGCCACACATATGTGGAAATGATCCGCTGTGGTGACCCCGAAAAACGGGAGCAGCCAAAACAAAGTGCCACACATGTTCCTCATCAACATCTACAGTAATTATCACTTCCTAGTTATAGGGTTCAAGGAGTTTGTGTCAGTTATACACTGTGGTGCAGATTATCCAACCTTTGCAGGCTACACTGCCATGAAATTCATGCTACATGTACAAATAAAGATTCTAGCCTGTTGGAACCACTAGGGATGTTTTAAACTGTAAAACTTTGAATAATTCATTCTGGGGATTCTATTGAGCAGACACACTTTTTCTCAACACCCATGTGCTTAACATTCATAAAGAGACACATCCACTCCTGGGATTTGCCAACCACAAAACTATGACATGGAGGATTGGTTTACTGCTGAAGGGCACCTTGAAGGTAGTTTGTAATGAATGGGAATGGGTGTTATTCTTTCAATTTACTGTGTCAGTGTGTTACTGTGTGTGTTTAACATACTGGTTCATAGATGTATCTTCTGCTTATAAGTCTGTAAACCTTAGACTCATCTCATCTTTCATATCTTGCCCGTGGCAGACATAGTAAACAGAGGCCAACTTCAGGGTGTCAGTATGTCAGTTTGGGTTCTGAATGGACGCGTTGTATCTGTCCTGTGTTAGTGCTTATGTATGTTTGTATATTTGCTATTTTGCTATAAATATGCTCCACAACGTCACCCACTGTGACCCACACTTATTCAACATCACTGCCATCAGTGCTGAGATTTTTTGAGTGAGGCTTGCCCTGCTAACCAGTCACAGAAGAGAATTCCAAGTATTCCTGCTTGATTAGTGAGTTTTGGAGCATTCTCATTTATTGCAATTTGATAACTACTACTTGAAGTACTGTGTCGAGCATTTTTGAGTATAGCAGATTGGAGAGGTTGGGGCTGGGGAAGAAGAGTGGATTGATCTCTAGAGTCATGCTTTCACTAGCTTATAGTAAGTTGCATCTCAGATGCTGCTTATCCTCTTAACCCTCAGGCATCACTCTGGACATTTTTGTCCATATGGGAAAATTTTTGCTCTTTATCTGGTTGTCATTTTGTCTGTGTTAATGCATATGCCACAGTTTTTTGTAACAAAGTCTCTCTCTTGACAAAGTTTGGAATTCAAATTAAAATTTTGTTACATCACTGGAAGACTGTAAGAAAATTTTACTATCCTCTTGTATCATTGAGGATAAAAATGTCCACGTCCTAAAAACTGCTATAAAAAAATGACAGATTAACAACTTCAGCCCTGCTCAAAACTACCAAACATTCAATCATTTTCAGGATTTTAACCCTTTAAATGCCAGTTTGATTACCTGAAGTCACAGATGTTTTTTATGAGAAAAACACAAAAAATAGGTATTTTCCAAAAAACAAATGTTAAATGCCTGGGGCATTTTTTAATCAGTGATGGATATGTTAACAAATACAATTAACTAAATACAATTAACAAATCTTAAAATTTTTAGTACTTTTGTCTCTGTCACAAATGTGAACAGTTTTGTTATCTAAACACCAGTACCTAGCTGATTTGTTTGGGCAGCTAAAAGCATATTATTGCCTTTTAAAAACACAAAGTCCTGGAACACTGAAAAACAAGCATCCCTAAAGGACAAGGGACATCCAACCAAGCAGAACTAAAAAATAGTGTCTGGGCCCACAGTGGCTGCCTGACTCAGAGCTTTTCTTTTTTTAACACACTGATATATGTGAAATCAAACATAAGCCTCATATATTGGACTAAGACAGTGTCAGCCATATGAGAAAATATGACTTCACCTTATGACTCAATGAAGTAAAAGAGACCAGAGGGGAAAGGTGAAGTTTGACTGAGCAACAATTCACCAGAAAGATCTTGACATTGCTGGATTCGTGAGGTGAATATTTAAAGTGTGTTCAAGATTAAGCTGCTTATTTCATGCTACTTGAGAGTTAGAGTTAGACTTCAAGTTAATACTGGTGTGTTGAATTGGTCTAGACCCAATGTGAAATATAGTAAGTGGTTACTGATCAGTTTTATTTGGCAAATTAATATATATATTTTTTAAATCTCATGTTCCCTTTCCCCCTACTTTCCCTTACTCTACATTTTACTCCTCCTTGTCCTTTCCCAGCCTTCTTGCTTTCTGCTGCTTCATTGTTTCCTCTCGCGGGAAAGAACAGCTAACTGGCGAGACGCTCACAGAGCCATCTCCCCTCCATCTTCTTCCCCCTGTTCCTCCTCATTTCACTAGAAACATCTCCTGTAGCTCTTTCTGGCTCATTATCCTAAGCGCTGCAGATCCATGCTGCTGTGATCTTGGAATGCCTTTTCTCTCAGTCTTTACTTTTTCTCTGTATATTGTGCTTTGTCTTTTGTGTCTGCACCAAGTAATTCCTTTTGATCCTCCAGTTACTTTTACTCCTCCTGCTTTTTTTGTGTGGCTTTAATTACTACTTGTCTTCCTGTCCACCTATCCAAACATCTCTCTTTCGTCTTTCTCTTCATACTGCTGGATTTTAACATCTAGTCTTCTCTTTTATTCTCTTTTCCTTTATCTTTAGCCTCGCTCCCCTACATGAAGGGTTGTTTGGCTTTGGTGGGAGAAATTTCTCAAGACCTTGTAGAGACTATTCACACATGTATAAGTAGCAATAGAAGAGTATGTTTTTACAGTTTACTATATAGTTACTAACATTTATGCTTACTGTCACCTGTGAGACAAACCTACTGTACATTTAGCTATGGTTTAACTGTGGCCTGATGCTTGAGCATCATCTATGCCTATCACCTTTTTTTTTTTTTTTTTTGGCCCACCACCACCCCCCCTCTTCGGAGGACAACTTTATTTTAAATACATATACAATGTTACACATAGTTGTTGCCCATCGTCCAACGGAGGAAAGAAGGAAAGATAAGGAAACATGAAAGTAGGAAAGACAGGAATACAAAAGCAAAGAAGAGATACAAGATAATAGCAGTACATAACAATAATGATGGTAATGATAATAACAATAAATAAATAACACAGTACATATATAGTATTACTGCGAGACAACAAACATACAGTATTAGTGTGTGTGAATGTTCGTGAATGTACGTATGTGTGTGTGTGTGCGTTAATCATGGGATGTAGCGGGGGGGCCGGCATGATAGCTCAGTGGGTAGAGCAGTCGTCTACCAACCCAAGGGTCAGCGGTTCGATTCTCAGTCCCCCCGAAGCTACATGTCGAGGTGTTCTTGGACAAGACATCGAAACCCTGTAGTAGCGCTAGGCCAAAGTCTAGCAGCTGTCCAAACAACAATTTCCCCAAGGGGATCAATAAAGTATTCATTATTATTATTATTACCTCATAGTCAGGGTGAGAGACTGCAGCAGTGCCACATAGGAGCCCGAGGCCCAGGAGACCGGGGACCCCCACTGTCTCCCAAGTGCACTAAAGACCTAAGGCAACACGTCCCGACGGCAGCAGTGCTTCCGCCCCCGCCGGAGGAGAAGGGAAGGCCCAGGCGAAGCCCCCACGGCCAAAAGGACAGAGGCCCCTGGAGCCGGAGGCGCCAGGCTGCTAACCCCATAGAGTCCCGAGCCCCCAAAGTGAGACAATCAAACCCGTCCTAGACAGGCCACATGCAGGAGGACCGAGAGCCCACCACACGCGGAACGGGGAAGCAAGAGGCAGAGGTGCCTGTAAGGGGAGTTACTAATGTGTGTCAAATGTGGAGAGAGACTGTAGATGTGGAATTTGCTGTGCATTTTTCACTTTGCATATGATAGTGTATCCCTAAGGCTACAGTCAAATAGACTTTCACTCTGTGTAAAAAAACACATGACTGTATGGTCATCAGTGTAAGGTCATCCTGCATGGTTTGTGGATTACTTTGTAAAAACAATGCTGTATTTTGGCTTTTCACCTCACAGTTGTTCTGAGTGAACATGTAATTGTTGCCGTTGTAGTTCTGTTGTAATAATGGATCTGTTATTCAACCTGGACATTGTGGATTGATTTTCATGTCTCAACAGCCCCTTGTCATTGCAGATATGGTAGCAAATAGTGGTTATATTTTTTGTATTAACCTTTATGAAGTGAGGAGACACTGTTTCACTATCTGAACAGAGCCAAAATATATTGTAGCTCCACACAAGTTTCCTCAAAGCATTTGTTGAACAAAGGAAATAAAATGAGAGACCATGAAAACATTATGTAATGTAAAAGAGCCATAGGCATGTGTATGAAAGCAGTAGTGCATCATTTTATGTATGAATTAATATCATGAGATATATACAAAGATGCACTTTTGGTACAGAAGCAGGGGGAGGGTAACTTCTATTTTATCATGAAGCCAGAATAGCATGCATACAGAGGCTCTGTTCTTTGCATTATACACTTTCCCCTAACCCAGCATTCACCTCATAAATTGATGACTGTGCTACCTCTGCCCTCAGCTCAGACCTTCTTCTCTAATGGAGTAAAAGAAAAGCAGAGTGCCTCTCCCCATCCTCCCTGTCATTACCATCCTGCTCCCACTTATCCGTCTTTCTACCATTGTACCCTGATCTGCCATCCACCCCTCCACTTATAACTTCACCTCCTCTGGTGACGCCATGTCCCAGGATCCTGTGGTCTCCCAGCAGCTGTTGTAGTCAATTACAGGTACCAGTGAAAAGTTGAAATACAAACCAGGACGTCCAGTCTGAAGGCAGCTCAGACATAGATACACTTGCCATGAAGATTTAATATTTGAATAACAGAAATCACTGAGAAGCTATATTTATAAGGATGATGCAAACTCAGTGCAACAGCACAAAAAAGACACATAGGCTATCAGACCAGACCACTGCACTGGCACAGTGAAACAATGCACTGCTTTGGCCCATCGGATATGTACAAGCATGCATATTGATAGGGGATTACACTGTAACATAAAGGTGAAACTCTTTCAAAACTACCTCATGATTATAAACCACTGTAGAGTCCTTTGTGTGATTTTGTTAGCGAGCCTGAGAGGGGGAAAATGTCACTAAAGTGAGTCTTTGCGCCTCCTTGATGTTTTAATCACGACCAGAGCAGAGGAAAAGGGAAGGGAGTGCAAATGAGGAAAGATTTCAGCTTATGCTAATGATCACAATGTTGCCAGCCGCTGCAGAGCTGTGCTTTTGACTTGAGTGAAATATTGTCCCATCATTATCGTCTATAACAGCTAAACCACATGGTGGATGTTATTGATATGCAACTCTAGAATGCTGGAGGCCAGTTTACCATGAAAGATGCACTCATAAAAATTCAAACCAATGCAGAGAAAAAAAAAAAAGCATTATACTTCCAGTACTTCCAAATTATTCTTTCATTTTCTGGAATTTCCTTTTTATTTCCTTATTGTGTGGCCTCTCCCTTACGTACACTTTCTAGTTGATAACAATTAGAGTGAAAACCTGGATATTAATATGAGGACAGATTACTGAAGGTTATGATTTGGTAGAGCTGGGTGGTATGACCAAAATTCTATATCACGGTAATTTTCAGTATTACGAGGTTTCACGGTATTTAACAATATTTTTTTCCCCATGCATGAGTGGGTATTAATTTATTATTATTTTCTACTGATTGAGAGAAGAGCGCCAGATCACAACAGAAGTTTTCAGGTTTCCTTTCCGATAGAACAGGGTTATAGCTTGACCTTTTATTAAACTAACTAATCAGCCTTATGTTATTTATCTTATATACCCGACGATATGTCATTTCTGTGTCTACATGATCGTTCTTTCCAATTCTCCTCTGCTCTCTGTATTGCGCACAGCCGCGGCAGGATCCTCTGTATCTGCCCCGATGCACACGGCCACAGATGAGCAGACTCACCCACCAGCAGAGAGCGCGTGTCAGAAAATACGTCGCTTCAACCACTTCATAAGCGATAAAAATATCAGCATGTTTTAAACGCTCCGAGGGTGGTGTACAAAATCTGTTAATTTGTCATTAAAACACACACATGAACTCCATGATTCCTTTAAGCGTTTGTGTTGGCGTCTGCCACAACTCCCCAAAACTTGTTTAGGCTATTTAAACTGGTATTACGGTATTAGAAAAGTCCATATCATAACAAAAATAAAAACCTTTATTTTTATCTTCAGTTCCCATTTTACATGTTGCTCAATTGCAGCTGCTGCAGAATAATACATTATTATTAAAACAATCCTATGTACTGTAGGGCACTGACAAAAGATATCGTCATATACACTGGGAAGACAAACATGGTATTTGTCATTTAATTAGTTTGGACTAATTTTTTACCCAGGCATCCCAAAGTTGATGCTTGGTAAAAAGCATTGGGGATGCTAGAGGACATTAAATACAATTTACAGTAAATTAAAGTCTTCTGCAGCAGCAAAATAGATGATTAAGCTCCACAGTCCCTCTAACCAAGTTGGAAAATAAAACTCACTCAAGATGAATGTTGTGTTTTGAGAACATGTATACTGCACAACACATATACTGAAGAACTTCCTTAGTTTTCTGCTTTTTTAAACCTGTGCTTTGTGACTTCTCACAAACATGAATGGCACAAAAACAATATTCATACAGCTCTTCAGTACCCCTTAGATTTAAAAAAAAAAAAAAAAAGGTGGCATCTCTGATCCAACTCTCTCTCATCTACACTCTTTTAGCAGTAAAGCTTTGCATTGATTCACACTATGAGTAGCTCTGAGCACGTCAGTAGGGATGTGACACTGTTGTAGCAGCAGCAGAATGTGGGGGTGGTTTCTCAGCGTTGATAATGTGGCAATCTTCATTTCACGCCCTGTGATTTTATTACATTTCCTCTGTCTCTCCTGGCGACCCAACGACTGCCATCAAATTACAAGCAGCCCTAATTAGCCTGCTGTGTCATGTTCTGGCTTCACACTGAAGAAAAAATTACGTGTCACTTAATATTGTATTTGTTCTCATTTAAATCTTGTATTCACATACTATACATTTTTAAAGGCCTTGGAAACATATATTCTTAACCAGCTTCTTAATATAAGCATTGGGTTCTACATGAAGGGGTGATTTCATTTGATCTTATGTCAATGTTTACTATGTACCAATCAACATTTAATTCTGCAATTATAGTACTAGAAATTGGCATTAATGTACACTTCAAGCACATAGAAAGTCAACAGTACTATTACATGTACAACTGTAGTATATACAGTATAGCATACACTACCAGTAATAAGTTTGGACACACATAGGATTTACCATGTTTTTCATGAAAGGATACGTGTCTTTAGCTGTGTTACCATCGTTTCAAAATGTTTTTTTAATGATTAGTTATCTTTTTAAATTAATAAACTTCCATTAGCAAACATTATGTGCTATTGGAAGACAGTACTAAAGTTTGCTGATATTGTATTATGTACTCTGTACGTTTGTGTAAATATTCCTTTAAAAAACAGCTCTTTCCTGCTACATTAGTCAACATTACAATATTAACAGTGGCTACACTGTATTTATGATATGATAGCCTTTTTTTGTATTTCTACTGTGTTTTTCTTTTTCGATTTCTATGTGTTTGGACACACATAGAAATCGAAACAGACGTTTGACTGGTAGAGTCATATGAGTCTCTGGTGAGGCACTTTGACCCTGTCAGAGTGATGTCTTGAGCTGGAAGGATCATCATGGTGCTTGTCAAATCCTTGTACTAAATTAGCACAGAGAGACAGTTACATATTGTGTGAACATTCAGTCATGGTTGTGTGTGTATATCACTGGATGTACTGTTAGCTAACAGCAGTGGTAATAGTATCAAAGAAATGATACTGCAGTTCAGTGTCCAAACTATCAAACTGGTCAACAAATACATGTTTGTGGAATTTAACTGCTTTATAAAGCTGTTACAACAACACAATGTGTTAGCAAACAGCCTTGTATTTACACATAAACCTGACATAGAGCAATAGCCTTCATTTGTGGATGCATTGTACACCTGCTACATGCTTTCTTCACAACCTAGTCTCTAACGTTGTCTGTCTACTATTTGGTGCTGGGCAAGTGGGTTGTCTACTGAAAACAGCTGCCTGTCTTGGAGACATTTTAATTAATAGAGTTCAGTGTTTCCCCTAGGTTTACAGCGTTCGGGGGGTGACGCAGATCCAACCATTCGTGGGATTAGCCCCTGTTCTGTTTCCCCAGCATTGACGTACGTCAAACCCTCATTCACTTTCTGGATTACTTTCACGATTTATCTCGGTTATGATTCTTTTTTTGTAGTTTTGCAGTGGTTATTGTGTATTTTAAATATACAGACATTCCTGATGCAGCACACAAGGACAGTGTGTGGAAAAGTTCCTAAAATTATTTACTGTTACACTCTGACCGATCCTGAATCTGTGTCGGGGGCAATAATCATGAATAATTAATAAAGTTAGCGCTGTGGACACCTGTAGAAATGTGCACAGAAGTTCTCACTGTGGACATGTTCATATGTCAGCTTTTACACGATGTCTCCAAACGCACAAGAAATAATTGTACATACAGTATATTACATACATTTCGTTTGCTTAATATCAGCTGTACAGTGGAAACATGATTGTAAAAAAATGCACCGCTCCCAGTGTGTGTTATGTGCAGAGGTGGATTAAGTTAGTCATGGGCCCCTAGGCTACATTTTGTTGGGGGCCCCTATTGTAGAGGAAATAGGCAGCCCTACTTATACTTATACTTATGCTTTAACAGAAAAAATGTAATGTTACCGTCATAGCGTGCTGAGAATATTACGTGGCAGAAATGCACCCACTCAGGTGTACTAGAATATGATTCAAGATTCTATATTTGTCACATACATAGTTATACAGTGTACGACACGGAGTGAAATGTATCCTGAGCCATCCCTATTCTAAAGACTATGAAAACTTTACAAATCCCCCATTAAGTTAAAGTTAAAGAAATTTTAAATTTAGAAACTAGGACTAAATCATAAGTGCAAGCTAAAATGCAAGCAAGGAATTATGTTCCAAAGGAACAGTAGCACCGACATCACTGGGTAGAGTGGATATGAATAATGTACTGATACAGTATGAACAGCAATTAAGAATATTTGTAACATGATGTACAGATTAACAGCTTAACATCTAAAGTGCATGTGCAATGATTAAACAACCAGTGTTAGTCGTTCAGATGTGGTAAGGAGAACAATACCAACAGTGTGTGTTAGGTCAGAGTGTGAGGTGTGGTGGCATGTCCTGGTTCAAAAGTCTTATGGCCTGAGGATAGAATCTCCTCCTGAGTCTCTCAGTCCTGGATGCTTCCGAGTCTCTTCCCTGATTTCAGAAGCTGAAACAGGCTGTTATTGGGGTGGGATGAGTCCTTGATAATCCTGGTAGCTCTGGTCCTACATCTCTTGTTGTAAATGCTAATGTTGTAAATGCTATGCTAATAAACAATCATACACAGGAATACACGGCATTTATTGGAAATAGCAACTCTAAAGATGTAAGGCATTCAAATATTAAGGTAGTAACTGCTTTTAGATTTCTAAACCAACAGACCACAATAGGTTACTGAAGAAAAATTACAGCTTGAGAGACACAAATAAAACAAATTAATAATACTCATAAAAATTTAATTCAGGATTCAAGATTCAAAGGTATTGTCATGTGCACAGTAAGGAAACACGTTCCCCTGTACAATTAAATTCTTTCTTTACTGTCTACACCATATGGTACATAATAAGAATAAACATAAGTAATAAATAGCAAGTAATACTGAAAGTGGAATGGGAGCAATTATAAAAGGCAGCATAATTATAACAAAAGAATGGAATCAGTAACACACAGTAATAATGCAACAGAAGCACAATCAGACAGCTAATTCACATTTTCTTACGTTTACACGATTTTCTTCCTCACTTTCCTGACAGAGAGATCTGTCCAATCCAATTTGTGCAGAATATTGCTTTCTATGTACATCAGAGACATGTGATCCGATCTGTTTTGGCCTGTTGTGGATCTCAGTTATAAAAATGAACCTTTCCCGCTGTAGCAGTTGTTACAGTCAGGGTCATAAATATCCAGACAGAAACATGGTCTAACTTTCTTCCTGCAGCAGCGACCTTGATGAGACAATCACTTACTAATTTCTTCAGGAAATCAGCTGCTTCTGTCCGGATATCTTGTTCAGAGATGAAGGAAAAATTGTTCATAAAAATTGGAACACCTGCTCAGTGTGTTTGTAGGACTGATACCTTAGGTCCAGTTCGGGACGAGTCTATGACGACGATATAAACAGCTGTTTTGAAGTTGTCTGGACCTGATCGCTCACAGTCTGCTTAAGTGGATTCATCTGTTAATTTCTTTACTCTGCGCCTCTTTGTGTCTACTTTATCATGTAGGGACACAGCTGATGACATCTTTTTTGCAACACTCTCGAAGTTGTCAAAATCATCTCTCAGGCAGCAACATAATCCGTGATCTGATCAAATGGTCAGTGTTACATGAATCCAAATGTTCTGCCTGCAGAGCAGCGCTGCAGTTTATTAACATAACATATAAATATAAATACGGCGCTAACATATTATAGTTCTGACATTTTCCTGATATGCTGCAGTTACTCAGAAAAGTTAAAGAGCAGTTGTGTCGTATTACATCAAAGCAAAACTGACCGGGTCACGTCTACCCAATCAGCTGCTTCGATTTAAAATTGTTTCTTATTGGACAATGAGCGTAAGGGAGGCGGCTTTCTTAAGTGAATGAAAAATAATAAAAACACACACGTGGGGCCCCTAAGCTACAGCCTATGTCAGCCAGTGCATTAATCCGCGCCTGGTTATACGCATTGCATGGCACTGCGCCAGTGCCAGTGTGTGTTTGTGTGTGTATGTTGGCCTTTATGCTTTAAAAGTCATATTTCCCAACGCACGCTCTCTGTGTGTTCACCTGTGTGTGTAGGTGTCTGTGCACATGTGTCTTTGTGTACAGAGAGACACAAATGACGCCATCATGTAAATAAGATAAATAACATGAGGCTGTTTAGTTAGTTTAGTTAGTTTAATAAAAAAACAACGTACAGACCTGTTCTATAGGAAAAGAAACCTGAAATGACCTTCTAATGTGATCTGGTGCTGTACAGAAAATCTAATTAAATACAATTAACTAGACCATCTTGGGGGGGTGGGGCGCCCCCCTTGTACAATGGCACAAATGTGATGCAAGACAGATGTAGTTTAGGATTCTAGAAAGTGCAGTATCATGTAAATGTGTTACCAATAAGGTAAAACAAAACATTTGTCGGGGTGCCAGACTCGTACTCACTGGATACATAAACAATCACTTAAATTAGCCTACAGCTAATTAATTTATTAGAAAAATAGAAAACGCTGACCAAACAACTGTTTTGATATATTTTTCTTCAAGTACTCTATCTCTCCGAAGATCTTTAACTCCCTGTGCCTACACAGCTTTTGAGCAGCGACCACTGTTTGTTGCAGATTTTTCAAGACTGTAAGAAGCTACAGAGTTGATTCAGCAAGGTTGTCATCTCTACAGGCTTTTGTTGCCATCAGAGAGAATATGTGTGTGTCTGTGTGTGGTGGCAGCACTGTAAACTGAGAGTAGGAGTACACTGTCATACCGCAACTACTTGATGCATGACTCCAAATTATGTGGAAGATTTTTGCTTTTTGCTCACTGATCATTCAGAGCAGTAAGCTAGCAATGACTCATGGGAATAAAAGAGGTGGAATAATGATTCCAAATAAACATATATAAAACCATCAAGTGCATAAAAGTTATTACGTAAAGTAAAAATAAGTCATTTTACCTTCAGCATGGATGTGTTCTGTTTGGTCCCATGCTATATGTTTGTTTGCACAGAATGACTTAAAATTGCTCAGCAGTTTTGACAGGACATGTGCCCTTAAATGTCAACTTCTTTCCTCTACAGATTTCATAAAGTTTCCAGTGTCACCAAATTTAGCCGTATTGTAGCATTTGGTTTGGAAGAAAGAAAAAAGAAAGAAAAAAAAAGCCCCAGCAGCTGCATATTAAAGGGAAGTTACTGGGGCAGTTAAAGCCTCTGGTGACCCAGACACATTGAACATCACTGCCAGCAGTGCAGAGATATGCTTGGATATGCACTTCTAATCCTTTTTGGTCAAGGCTCACCCTTCTAACCAGTCAGTATATTTTAATTATTTCTGCTTGAGTAAAATGTTTTGGAGCATTATCATATATGTACCTTCATAATGACGACTACTTAAAGTGCTGGACAGAGCGAAGTTATTGATCTTGAGCCACATGCTGGCACTAGCGCAAGCAGCATATTGTAGGTTATATTATTCTCATGCTTGTGTACCTGTACCTGCATTCACAAGGAGATGAATATATGTAATACAAAATTATTGTATTAGAATATTAATGTGGACAGAAATCATCACTGCACCGCTGCCAGCCAAACCTAACCACCGAATTAGCTGCAGCTTTTGCAGACAGAGTGGCTGTTTGGTTCCTGGTCATCTCGCCGACCAAGGACGTTCTTGTCTGGTTAATCAGTTCGGCAGAATAGCCACCTCTAGGAAGAATCCTAGTGGTTCCAGACTTCTTCCATTTAACAGTTATTGAGCCCACTGTATTGTGGGAACACTCAGCACTTTAGAATTGGTAGTGTACTCTTTTTTTCACACAGAATGTGCAAACAGTGCAAAGGACTGAATACTTTCCAAAGCCACTGTAGATATAAGCAACATCACAGACACTGTGTATGGCCTTTTACCTTTTTTAGTGTTGCTGAATAAACAGACCTTTTCCACATTATGCTAATAACGACATTTTACATTTGTTTGTTTTTCTGTCATCACATTATACAGATATACAACAGATGAGGTCATTAGTAGTACCTTGCTAAAGGCAATATAGTGCTTCAGCACTTTTCTAATGAACTAGATTAGTTTAGCCAGTGGCCTTGAAACCCATATGCCCTGTATTTGCTCTCTTGGACACACATAGGATCTACCATGTTTTTCATAAAAAGATACGTGTCTTTAGCTGTGTTACTATCATTGCAAAAGGGTTTTTTAATGATCAGTTATCCTCTTAAATTAATAAACTTCCATTAGCAAACATAATGTGCTATTGGAAGACAGCACTAAAGTTTGCTGATATCAGGTCTCTGTACGTTTGTGTAAATATTCCTTTAAAAAACACCTCTTTCCTGCTACATTAGTCATTTACAATATTAACAGTATCTAGACTGTATTTTTGATATGATAGCCTTTTTTTCTAATTCTATGTGTGTCCAAACTTTTGACTGGTAGTGTACAGTAGTCTAGTTTAATCTCAGAGCATGGCTCCATGTCCATTGCTCTTAAAGGTGGGATGAATAAATCAGCCCATACTTTTAAGTGACACACATACTGCATTGTATACAGTACCATTCGTACATTCTAACAATTAGGCACATTTGCAAGACCAAAAAATGTCAGCATGTTAAGTGTGATTGCTGTTTAAAAAATGAATTGCATGAATTATAGTTCTTCAATTTGGACTCAGTCAGATTGAAATATGTAGTGAGTGCGTCTTAACTTAATATGAATTAAATGTAACTGGAATCACATATTTGTTTGCTTTATGGTGCCAGTGGCTGTTTGCAATATAGAATACTAGATAACACTCTCTGTCAAGAATTGGCCTCTGATAAAATGACGTGATAGAGAACTTGACACTAATAATCCAGTAGTTGTAATGAGTTGCACAAAGTCAGATTGTGTGGATTCAGTTGTATTTGTCTTGTTCAACCCCTTAAATCTAAGAAGCCCACCAGCTGTTAGGCTATAACCACAGAGACCTTTCTGTGTTTCAGAATCTGAAAAAAACATTTTTCAACAAGCTCAACTGAACTCAGCTCATCTGCCAGGTTTCCCCAGACAGAGAAGAATTAATCTCCTGATACCACAACAAGCAACAAGTAACTATGACCAAAGATGATCAATTAGCTAAAACACACAGATCATTGGAAGAAAACAACATCAGTGTTTTCCCACAGAATTTTATTTTATGTGGGGTGTTAGGGTGGGGTTGGATGTGGGGGTGGGGTATACTCAGGTTATATAAATATCCCTTACTTGTTTAAACTGAGTATATACAGAATATATTACTCTTCTACCATAAAGCCTATTCTTGTATGGACTAAACCAGGGGTAATCAAGTATGATGAGTATGAGTTTAAATTAAAAACATTTAAACATTAATATGAATTTATATATAAATTGTAACTTGTCATTAAGCTATAATTCAATGCCATTTCAACAATATTAACTCTGGACTCTGGAGGGTACATACAATACGAAATAATCAAATAAATATGAATAAAGCTGAGCACTGTCAGACACATCAGTGACTCATCTACAGCTCAGACTATGGAGCCTTATACATGTCTTCATGCAGCTGATCTAGAACATCTCTGGTTAATACCTTACTCTTCTTTCTTTATTGGCTTTTAATGCAGATACAGGTATTTGTTTTATTTGTTACTTTTAGTTTTCCCTCAAAAAGAGTTTGAGCTCCTGCACTCAGACACTCTTTGACTCCATCACTGATTGTTTTTTTTTTCTTGTGGGGGACACTCATTGTTGGCCAGTAAAAGAATGTGTTAAAATTGTTGTTGCCTGATCGTAGTTGACTTTAAGATCACTTATTTTCTGTAGCCTAACCGCCTAATTTAGCGAGTAACTTTTCTCAGATGTGATTCTGTGCTTAGTTACATCGTGGTGTTTCACATTCCCACTTTTAACCACTGAGAGCAGATCTCAGAGCAGAGACGCAGCGGTTTCAAGCTTCCGATGGGAAGGATGAAGATAAACGCCTCGGTCTGTTCGGGATTAAAAGCCTGGATTCCAATGTCAACCTTCCACCGTTTAACACACGTCATGTCACACTGCCTCACACTGTCGCCGCTTTTCTCTCTCTCCTCTTCTCTCTCCTTTATATGTTTCTCTGTCACTGCCGCTGTTTACTTTCCGCATCTGTGTTCAGTGAAGGCCCGCCCTACTCTGCCTGTGATTGGCTGATTCTTGCCCTCACCTGGACCAATCTCAGTCCTCATGCTTAAACCCAACCAACCTGAAACCACAAAGGTAACGAGTACTGGCCAATCAGAGACACGTAGGATGAGCCTTTAGCTGAGTAGCGGTGTAGAAACACTGTCATAAAAGAGTCGCCGGTCAAGGACAGAGTCTGGGTCTGGACCGCAGTCCGCCTGTTGGTGAGCTCTGGACTAAACAAACAATGACATGTTAGTTTATTATCTTAAGGCATATTAGCATTTCCCAAATGAGCAATTGTTACTTAAAGCTGTATTGAACTGAACTGAATTCAGAGGGAGAGAGAAAAATGTTGACTGTATGCAACATTTATACTAGAAGAATAAAAATACTAGAGAAATAGCAAAACATGGAGAGCAGTTGAAAGAGATGAAAAGTGAGCAATGAGATGCTGAGACAATGATGAGATGGTGGACATGTCGAAAAAGAAATGATGCAGAGCAACACAGTGAAGCACCACCAAGCGCCTTTTTATCCTGGTGTGGGGGCTGCTGCTTCTCATACAGCTGAGACGGAGGGTGTGCTACTGTATATATCTGTATGTGTCTTCAGCTCACATTCAAAATATAGATCTGCAACATGCTGATTCAGCCGCCCTGAACCTCCCATCACAATTAAAGCCAGCATGTGGCAGCGCTTTGACACTGGTGCCTGCAAAATGACACAGTGCTTCATATTGTGATTGTTAACTCATAGGTCTACCCCACCACTAAGGAGCAGTTGTCTGGGAGTGCTCTCAGACATGGATGTTGCTAACTCCCCGAACCACCTGTGGGAAACAAACTCAGACACCAGCCAGTTGTAGCTGTCAGGACAGAAGTACAGAGTCCATTTTAGAAAGTATCCAATTATCACTACCTGGTGCTTTGAAAGAAATCAGTATCTATAACTGATACATTAGAACAAGTTGTTTGGCTTTTTGGGTAGAGTTGCATAATTGTTGATCTGGGTTAAAGCATGGTGAATAAATCCACAACATCTCCTATTACTATTTGCCTGTAAATAAAGCTGTGTCCATAACAGGAACCTGACTGACCTGCATAGAACATTGACCCCAGCTTCATCCAACACCTTTGGGATGAACTGGAGTTAGACTTTAACACAGTGTCTAATCTCACTAAAACTGAACTGGGGAAAGAATCTGCAGTCAGGTTCAGTCTGTCATAGCAGCAGGTTAATGAAACCACAAACTGTATGGATGAAAGGCTCTGGACAGATACCTTTGTTCAGTGTAACACAACCTGCAACTTCACCATTTTACTGTATTATTTTTAATCTGATTTGACATAGACATAAATATGTCCACAGATAAGCTGGTAAGTTGATGTATTGGTTAGTGTTTTCCAGCAGTAGCAAGTGAGCTGTGTGTGTGTGTGTGTGTGTGTGTGTGTGTGTGTGTGTGTGTGTGTGTGTGTGTGTGTGTGTGTGTCATTTAATCACCCACCTAGCCACGACAGCTCCTATTGGAAGACTGAATTGTCACACCAATTTGTCTGTGACAATTCATTCGAAATAGATATTTTTTGAGCTGTATCATGTGTTGAATTAAACAGTTGTTTTGCTGCGATAGAGTACTGAGCTTTTTGTTGGTGGGACATGGGAGACATATGAGGGACAAACTCTTAATTGCTTTTTTCAAATTGAAAAATTGTTAATATTTTTCTAATGAGGCAAGTTGGCAAATGTTATTGTTCAGTCAGTTTGTTTGTTCTTGTGGATGAGAAATAGGAAAGAGGAATGAAATGCATTGATTGTCATCCCATTCTGGTTTATTCAAAACCAAACATTGTTCCATTTACTTTTTATTTGGAACATATTCATTCACCGTTTTTAGTTAAGTCACTAACATTAATGAAGCATACAGGTTCTAGTAAATGAATCACTTTAAAAAGTAGCATTTTGGTTTTTACACTTTCCAGCATGTAATGCAAAACATTAATGTATACAGTGCATTGTTTGCAGAGAAATTATTTTGTAGTTAGTGCTGTAATGTGTAAAGTCTAATGCATTTTCTTTCTGTGTTGTTTTTGTGTCCAGACCAACGATGTGGCAGGAAACACCTGGAACTGGCTCTACTTCATCCCCCTCATCATCATCGGCTCCTTCTTCATGCTCAACCTGGTGCTGGGTGTCCTGTCAGGGTAAGTTAACTATGGAGTTTAAAATAGGGATGTTCGATATTGGCTTTTTTACCGATATCCGATATACCGATATTGTCTAACTCTTAATTTCTGATACCGAT
>JAUBNQ010000014.1:17926655-17983359 GCA_032353495.1 Ctenopoma kingsleyae | reverse complement strand
TTGAGAGAGAGGAGAAGTAGCTGAAGAGTTTGATGTATAATATGTGCATGGTATGTAAAAGTTGTGTCATTAAAATAATAAAAACTGATACCGATAATTTCTATTATTACATTTTAATGCCGATATCTGCCGATAATATCGGACATCCCTAGTTTAAAATATAGCACAATGTTTTTGGTGAATGTGGACAAAGATCCAGGTAAAAAGAAAAAAAAAAAAAGTATTTTAGCGGAAAACTGCAAAAATTTGCAGCAATCAGCATTAATAGATTTATAATTTTCACACAAATTAGAAGTTAAAATGAGAACATTGTTTCATAAGGGACAAAACATATTTAGTGCTGCATCTGAAGGTGATTGTGTATTTGGTTCAGCTTGTGGCCACATCTGGCAGTTTACTGCCAAAAATGAGGGCTTTAGGAGTCCTACCTCACCCAGCTGCAAACAAAGGTTATGTTACGATAAAGATGTTCAGTTATGAAAAAGCTGAATTGCGGTTGAATTGATACATTCAACAGATTAATCCCCTCTTGTCCTCATCACTTAGTGTTTCTCCTTTTTACTTCCTGTCTGCCATCATCTTCCCCTGTCAGCCCAATTTGTCATGAAAAGGCGTTGCTCCGTAGCTTTAATCATCAGGTCCTCTGTGCTCCTAGATCTGTTCGTCTCATTTTCTGTATGTGGTTGCATATAATCTCACATCAGAGAAAATCTGACGTGCTCTGACAGCCATCATCTCACCAAAATGGGGATGAAAGCAAACATTTGCATTTGTCTTGAGGTCCAGGACTTTTTGTCCTGTTAAAAACATGTTTTATCTGTTTTTACTAATATACTATACTTTGCATGTCATTCCACTATTACATATGAATGCCTGCTTTATTTATTTATTGTGTCAGTATATAATATATATATATAATATATATATATATTTGTGTATATGTTTTGACAGAGAATTTGCCAAAGAACGAGAGCGTGTGGAGAAGAGGCAGGAGTTCCTGAAGCTTCGGCGCCAGCAACAGATCGAGAGAGAGCTCACTGGATACTTAGAGTGGATCTGCAAAGCGGGTTAGACTCATCTCTGAAACTGTGTTAAAGCCGGTGTTTATGTGTTTTTGTGTTATAAAAACATGTCGAATTGGTAGAAAAGCTGTCTTTTCTTTCTCACTCCCACTGCAGAGGAGGTGTTGCTGGAGGAGGAGGATGAAATTGCAGAGGAGAAGTCCCCACTGGATGGTGCGTGGTACAAGAGGAAACAAAACCTTCCAGGTGAAAACAGGGCTGAGTATCTGTAGCCTGCTTTACCATGGTCCATAAGCACAGAAGGCCGATGGTAAACCAGGCACAGAGAGGTTCAGTTCATCATATTCACCCAAGAATTAATAAAGTTAAATACACTATTCAGTGTGCTCTACATAAATCATTTCAGAATCATGGGGTATTTTCACAATGAATGTGATCCAGTTCTCTTTTCCTTGGGGTAAATATACATTAGGTTTCACTACATTATTAAACTATAAATGGGAATCAACCCATTTCCACCAAACCTAAATGAAAGCTAACTATTAATAGAGCTAACAGATAAAATATTATATGTAATGTGGTATCTCTTAGTAGGGTGTGCTGTTTGTAGCCCTCTCTCTGTCTCTTTCACCCATGATGTCAGTTCATTATACCTGGTGTGAATGTGAGAGTTAGTTAGTGGGATTTACAGTAATAGTAATAAAATAGTAATAGTAATAGTAGTAATATATCATTGGATTTTTAAATGTAAAATTCATATGTGAAATGTGAAAATACATTTTCACAGAACCACACTGAAAACAAATCCATGCTGATGATTCAGGTAAAGTGACAGCAGCCAGTGGCCTTATTTTCTCAATTAGTTACATGTGGGGGATTTAAAATGTCTGAGTCCTCAGCTGGAGAAAAAACACTGTGATGTCGTTAGAGCAGAAAATACAGAGTTCTGAGTTCATTCAGCTGAATGACAGGTGTAAATAGTGGAGCACAGTGTCAGTCATAACTGACCTAGTCTTTTGTTGTTAAAAATTGAGGAAATAATCCTCAGTATTATTTTGGCAGGCTCAGTTTAATGATAAAGGATGGGTGAACTTAAGTTACTGAAGTTTGTGTATGTTTTTTCCCCAAAATATTTAGAAAAATACAATCTAGAAAGTCACAGGTTGGTATCTATTAGAAACAAACTGAGCTCTTCTTACTGCACACAGAGACTGTTGCACTTGTTTTTAGAAAATATGTTTTTTAGCAGTCAGTCATAAACAGAAATGATTTGATAAGAAATAGACGTTTGCAGTGTTTCTCTCTCCAAGCAGCCTTTTTATGTGGAGAATCAGAGTTGTAGATCTTGAGAATGGGCTCCTGCGACATGGAACTAGTATGGTCAAGCGACAATCACATTCATGTCAAGCTGGCAGTTTTTCATTCTGAGACTGGCTTCGAGCAGGAAGGCAGAAAATCTTTAAATGAAAAATGTGCCTGATTCTTGCTATAAATAGTTTCCAATTAGCTCACCCCTCCACTTTGGCATACACATACATAGAAATACTGTATATCCTATGATGGGGTGACAGTTGTTCTGTGGAAATAGAATTTGAAAATTCTTGTTTTTGTTTCCATAATTGACTTTTCCCTTTCACACTTTTATATTAAAGAATATATTTGGCATTACATAAAAGCACAACTCCTACATTACTATTGCATCATATTTTAAGACTCATGTGATTGTTATTTTCCCTTCTTGTCTGTGCTGTTCTCTTTACAGTCCTGAAACGAGGCAAAGTAAAGAAAGGTAAAAACGACCTGATTGGTGCTGAGGAGGGGGAAGATCCTTTCGCAGACATCTCCTCTGTTGGTGAGCTTTACATCTTTTTAACCCACGGCCATCAGCAGATCATCACTGACCTTCACATGCTGTCTGTTCACAGAGTTGACCTTTACGTTAAAAACCACTGTACAAGCCCATCTTCTACAATGACTATAACCATGTTCTCTGACTCACTGGCCTCCATTTATCAGAGTTGTATGTCATGTGACCTCATCTTTATAAAACACAATGTTAAATATCACACATAAACTCAGCAATGTAAAATGTAGAAGCAGATTCAGCACCATGTGGATCTGGAGACCTAAAGCGGTTTCTGCTGGCTGTGGAAGCATATCACCTTGAAGGAAAAGAAGAATAATTAACTTTTCTAATTAGACTGTTAAAATAGCAGAGAATACTGAATCACCCGCAGCATATTAAAATGAGACTATTTAATATTGATGGCTTTCACGGTCCCACACATAGACAACATGTAATTGCTTGTCTGTGGGTTGCAAATAAGCATAAGCATGGTAATTGAAACTATTTTGTTTGCTTCTTTTTTCTACTGACTATCTCATGTCATGACTGTTTTCCATAAAATGAAGTACCAAGGGAATAGATGCGCTGCACAGTCAAATTTAGTCTCAACTCACATGATGCCTGCAGTTCTGCTGCACAGTACAAAGGTATTAGGAGAATATTTTTAAATGAGGAGCTGCAAGTAAAATTGTGTGTTCAGGTGATTTTATGCTTTGTTCTATGTATGTCAGTAGTTTAAATTTGAATACATTTGTATGTATGATTCCTACAAAATGCTTCTTAAAATTTTGCAACGGAGGTCTGTAGCACAGTTATAGCAGCGACTCTGGACACAAACACATGTGGGTGCTGCCAACTAATTTTTTCAATTTGGAAACCTGAGCAATTGTAATCCTGATGTAACTCAGGAAAACTGACAATAAAAGAACAGGGTGAATACATTATGATTAGCAGGGAACTGGCATCAGCAGGCAGAGACAAGAGAAACCTGTTCATTCCTGTGAGGCAAAAACTCACCAAACACTAATGTACAGCCTTAACATTATATATTCATCACTCCAAATGTTAACTGAACAGAAACTGTCAACATTACTGCTAAAACAAAATTATCAAAGCTAAACTGGTTTTACAGAGAGCTGTTGTCTTTATGCAAAACTCATATTAGTAATCAAAAAAGTAATTGTAATTTTAACATCTTGATGAGTGGGCTGATGAAGGGGATGCTGCTCATCACAGTAGAAGGAAGAAAGCTAGGAAAACACACACTGTGACTCACTGTGAAAACTGTGAAGCATGACAAATATTTAGCCTCTGTACACTCACACATTTCCTCTCTCACCTCATCATCATCACTTCCAGCTCCTCCTGGCTCTCCATTTGGTCGAGCCAGTGTGAAAAGTGGTAAGATGGACAGTTCCTCTTACTTCCGACGGAAGGAGAAAAGGATCCGCTTCTTCATCCGACGGATGGTGAAAGCCCAGAGCTTCTACTGGATTGTTCTGTGTCTGGTGGGCCTCAATACACTGTGTGTGGCCATAGTCCACTATGACCAACCTGAGTGGCTTACAAGGGCCCTCTGTAAGTCACACAAACAAATACACACTCATGCTCAGACACACTTATTGATGTTGATAGTCAATATAACTAGTTTATCTTGTTTTTGTGACTTTGTCTGTGCTGCAAACAGACACAACAGAGTTTGTATTCCTGGGTTTGTTTCTGACTGAGATGTCACTCAAGATGTACGGCCTTGGAGCAAGGAATTATTTCCACTCCTCCTTTAACTGTTTCGATTTTGGGGTAAGTTAATGTTGACTGTAACATACAATAAAGGTAGATGCTAAATGTTAATGACCAGTGCCTATTCTGTTTAGATCCTAATCAGGTCATCTTTTGTTTTAGGGCAAAACTGTTATAAACAGCTTGTTAAAACTCTGAAAATGCAGAAGCTGATCATTTTAATCTCTGGTTTCTTCTCCAGGTGATTGTTGGAAGTATTTTTGAGGTTATCTGGGACATAATTAAACCAGGAGCATCATTTGGTATCAGTGTGTTGAGAGCCCTGCGTCTGCTCAGGATATTCAAAGTCACAAAGTAAGTGTTTTTATTCTGTGCACTTACCCATCAACCATTTAAGATTATGTCAGAATTTTAGGGTCTCTGTTTACTACCATGTTAAGTAACTTGTAGCTCTCAGGGTCTTCAATTAGAATTCTCTTTTATTCAGTGACATAAAGTGACATAAATCTGTCAAACAGGACTGCTGGAAGCAGAGAGAATGAGATATCTCCAGTGTTAGCAGTGTCTCTGATGTTAATTGTGGATAAGTGTTCATAACAATTTATCTGCCTTAAGATCATCTAATGTGCAGTAGATGGTATCCTCTTTATTAAACATTATTTAGGTTGTTGTTTTCTGTACAGTCTAAAGGCATACACTGATGCACAGACAACGATACAGCTGAACTTTGTTGTTGCAGATTTACTATCATACTAATATAGACTATATGTTAGCTTTTTTAAGGTAACTCTTTTTATTAAAGCTGTTGTAGAACATGCCATCCTATGGTAACTGTAGCCTGACCTGTGGAACAGTAGACATTTATTAGTAACGTTAATTTAAACAAGTGGAAATTATGCAAAACAGCCATGGACTTAAAGGGTTAAAGCAAAACCCGTAATGTCAGTCAGTAGTCACTGTCACATCTGCATCTAAAATCCAATCTTTTGGATTCTTTTTGAAATTGCTTTAAAACTCAATCTTTTGGAGATACAGCTCTGTTACCCTGGCAGTTCTTTTCTCTTTGAACTGACACTCCTGTTGGGGTTCGATGGCAGTCTTTTTGTAGATGATCAGTAATCCTGTGATTCACTGAATCTGGCAGCTTTAGACCCTGACACATTGATTTGTTTTATGCCAACTACAGCTGTTACCGCCAGTTTGTTCCTCTCCTTCCTCCTCTGGTTGTTTCTCTCGCTGTCTTTTCTCAAGCCTTATGTTATTTTTCTTGTCTGAATGTTTTTGTGCTTAACTTTAAAGAAGAGTTATTTGTTTTCACAGAATGTTTAAAATGAATCTGTTTGCTGCTTTCTCTCAGATATTGGAACTCACTGAGGAACCTCGTGGTGTCCCTTCTCAATTCCATGAAGTCCATCATCAGCTTGCTCTTCCTCCTCTTTCTCTTCATTGTGGTCTTTGCTCTGCTAGGCATGCAGCTCTTTGGAGGACAGTGAGTAAAGTCTCCATTTTGTTCTCTCACCATTGTTTCCTCCTCTTTACCTTCATCCACACATCCTCTACTCTCCTCCTCTACCGGTCTCTCCACCTGACCCTCCACTCTGCATGTGACCTGTGGCCCAGCATGGTGATGGTGTGTCAGACTTGTTGACGCAGCTGGCATGGCAGCAGCACCAACTGCGCTCTTTGAGATCACTGTCAGCAGGAGGTGTATGTCTTCTAATGACAAGAACACCTCATGATTCTGGGCTTATTGCAGTTAATCAAAGGTCTGGCACCCAGCCCTGTCTGACTACATACACACACATTTTATTCTCTCTCACAGACTGCTCCAACCACACAGGTTTGAAGGCTGTTAGCATATCTTAGCCCTTTGAGGCCCGAGTTAACTTCAGCACTTTTTTTAGAAACGCTTGATTTGAAACCTGAAAGTCCACAAAGAGTTCAGATATTTGAGCCTATTTGAAACTGTATCTGCATTTTCTTAGGCTATGTTAGGTTACGAAACTAGCAAGGTATACTACATGTTCTGGGAACATTGAAACTTTTCTACAAGACAAGAAATAAACTGTAAACAAGTGTTTAATAGTTTAAGTACACTTTATCTAAACCATTTTATTTGGAGGTAAAACTGAAGGTGGGCACATTTTAACTCCTTTTTGCAAAGCAAATAGTACAATAGGTCAGAATACAGACTGATGGATATTTAGAATACTCCATTTAACGAAATGTTTAATTTTGTCATGTTTATCCTTCTAAATAAGTTCCACCAATCAGCTTTTTTACAGTCTATCTGAATAATGATTTTTGTCACTCAGAAGCAAAGGAGGAAGTTTGGTAGTTGGAGTTTTATTGTTGTTGGTGCCTCCTGGTGCTTTCCGTCTCCTACCACTAGGCAACATTAGTGCTATTTACTCATGACCATAATTTTTCCTGAACCCATCCAATTCGTTTAAGGTCACTAAACTTTGTCAAATGTTAAACATAGAGGTACAAGATCATAGAACACTAATCTGAATAATTTTTAATGGTCATGTAGGTTTATTTACAAACATTAACAAGCAGCTGACTGACACTGTAGCAGAGCAGTTAGAGGGGGCGCTGGATAGAGTAGAAGGGGCTGATTTTGAATTTCATGCTATCTCTAGCTTATGTTTCGTATTCTAACTTAAAAGACTGAGTTGTCCATTGCATTTGGTCAAGGTTTATTTAAGAAACATGTGCCTAACGTAATCTTGCAAATGAAAAAAATATGTATTTACAGTATGTGATTCTGCCATAGAACACCTTTGACATTTATACAACTTGATACAGCATGCTTGGTAAATGTACTGAAACTTAGATTTTTACTTCTTTTTTAAGAGTTATTATTTATTTATGTATTACTAATTACAGTTATCACAAAGGTGCATTCTGTAACCTTTAAAAGGTCAGAATCTGCACTTGTGGAAAGTTGTAAGTCATTAGTCATTCATAAAATTACTAATAAGCTTTTATGAAAAGTAACTTCAGATGGTTTAAATAAACAGTCACGCTGTTACATTTGCCATTGCTGTAGCCAGATTTGTCAACTCTCAAGTGAAATGTCACTTTCACATGAAATCACAACACCTCAATTCTGATGTCCTGTGAAAACACCACACCACCTCTGGATGTCTTTAAAGCAGCAGGCTGTTGCCATGGAACCAAGCCTTACATCAGTCCGCACCATCATTAGCATCACATCAGACTCTGGTGATGGACAAGTGTGAGATGAGTCTGGCGTCCACATGATGCTTTCAGCCAGCCGAGCACAGGCTGAACACATTGTTCTCTGCAAATTGTGTCTGTACCACTAACATAACATTTATGCTTGTTTGGTCACACACTTCACCTTCAATGTAAAAACCAACATACCCATGGTGTCAGATAATGTCAGGAGCAAAGAATCTTGAGTGAACTTAAAAATAGGTAACTTACTGTTGTTGTGTTTGCAGATAATGCCACATTATGCTTCAGTAAATTTAGAATGATACCAAAATCAAAGTAAACACAACCAGTCTTCAGGCAAAATAGCTGCTTGATGAAAATAGGCATTCAGCCATAAATAGAAGATTATATGGCTTGTTAAGACGAAGAAGATGTGCTTTGTTATATGCTGACTTTATTTTTGGCTCAGAGATTATGTTTCTTCTCTCAAAGCACCAAAAGTAATCTCCTGGTAAAATTGTGAGAATTGAAAGATAAACAGCTTGAGGCAGAGGACCGTTTCCCTGCTGAGACTTACAGGACATCACTGACTGTTTGGGGGAAAAAAGTGATAAGCTCAAAGCAAATGTGGAGGATTTACTGCAATAGAATAATGAATTTTTGTGGTTGCTGCTTTGAAACTTTCAGTTTTAAAGGTGCAGACATTCTTTGTTGATTAACTCCGCCTCTGTCGGACACGGGAGAGATGGCATTATGGCATGTTCCAGCTCCAGCCTTCCAGCATGCAAGCTTAGCGGTTGTACAACTTTTTGGCAGGACTGTGACAGTTGCATTCAAAAGAGGATTTTTTCACTTTGAACCAGTTTACCTCCAATTTGTCACTGAAATATTGAGCTATGACATAAGTTAGCATTTACAGACTAAAATAAGAAAAAATAAGAACCCACAATTTTTATTGAAATAAGTTGAAACTGACAAAAGTAAAAATACTTTGCTGTTAATTTTTGATTTAACAGAATATTTTAAATAATGCAAGAAATGAAATGGTGAAAACCGGACAGTACAAGTAGAAGAAAGTTCAAACAAGGCTTGGTTATGGTGTGGGGCTGCTTTGTGGAGAAGAATTTTCTATGAGCCCTGATCTGAATCCTATAAACATCTGGAAAAAACTGAAACATGTGGTCTCCAGAAGTCACCCTTCAAACCTGAGAAAGTCCAGTTGGAAGGTGCAGACGTCTCACTGAGGGACACAGAAAAAGCTTTTTGCAGTAATTGGCTTTAAAAGTTGCAACAATACGTGACCTTAAGTGTACTGTTATTTTTGTCTGGTTTTTTTTCATTTTTTCATTTTTAGTTTTATTTAAAGTATTCTGTTGAATCAATAATTAAAAGCTGAGTAAAGTAGTAGTAAGGCACTTCTATAATCTTAAGTTATGTGGACACAAATAAAAAAATAAAATAATATTAATATTCCTGGGTAGCTAACTGCACATGTAATAAACTAGCAATTTAAATACTTCAAGTTCTAAATCCTTTAGTTTTAAGCCAAAATATAAGAAGAATTTCTGTGCCACAGTATAAATGTTGCATAGTTTGTAAAAGCTGCTGCTCTGCAGTTTGAGTCATTTGGCTTAAAACAGTGATGAAAACCTTCACAAGATCCAGGATTAGTTGCAGACCTAGTATATATACACAGAGCTGCCCCTTTGCATTCAGTCCTATCTTCATATAGGGTTGCAGTATCCCCTCTGTATCCTGATCCATGCCACAGTCCCAATGCTGTTTAATATATAGCACTTATTTCTAGTACATGCCTGTGTGTTCTCAGGGATCCGTGTTGCCTATACAATGTAAACATGCTCCTTGTCTCAAGAATTAGATATGGGGGTGTGAGGGCAAAAGCTCATGGGGGAGTTTGGCCTCACATCACTCTTGTTTTCAGGATTGATTTAGTGAAGTCTCCGTGGAGGCTGGGTGGAAGCCGAGCAGCACGCTCCCAATCCCTATTATCAGAGTAAACAGAGGTCTGCACACACAGGCACAGCAGCAAGCCGCCGCTCCCTGCACTGCGCTCGCTAATCCTCAAGGAAGGAGGCAAGGGAGGGAAGAATGGAAGGAGAAGAGTGGGAGAGCAGAAAAGAGAGTAGGGATCAGGCAGGGAAAAAGGAAGAGAATCAGTCAAAAGAGAGAGCCTGAGATATAATAAATAAAGTGATGCAGGGATGAGAAGTGGGTGGAGAGAGGGGTGGATGATTACGGAGGATGCAGTAATGAGACAGAAGGGCAAAGGTAGAAGGAGAGCATCACTTGGGAGAGAGTATGATGATATACCAAGGGAGAAAGGGCTGACTGAAATGGTTGCCCCTCCCCCCTCTCCTCCAACTCACTTCCCTCCCTCCTACTACCACCTCCCTCATGCATGTGCATACAGTATTAGAGCCAGAGCCATACATGCTGGCTGATATTATTGGCCGATACTGGGTTTTCACAGATTCATTACATGGCCAAAAGTAAGTGAGACTGTTGCTCATCACATTCCAGAAGCGTGGGAATTAATCTGCTGCTTCTGGGTAGGCTGCAGGGAGTTGATTCCATTTAGCTCCAGGTCTATCTTGGATGAGGTTGCGGTCAAGGCTCTGTGCAGGCCAGTCAGTCAGGTCCTTCTACAACAAACAGGAAAGATTAGTTCTTTATGGGCTGCTTATGGACTTCCTTTTTTGTATAAGCTGTCATGTTGCAACAGAAAAGGGTCTTCCTCAGACTGTTTCCACAAAGATGCTAGTGCTGTGTAACAGTGCTGTGTAAAGTGTCACTGTAAACATTAAGATTTACCTCAAGTGTATCTAAGGGACCTAAACCATGAAAAACAACCTTAGAACAAAAGTACACAATTATGTGCAAAACAACAATTGTTGAGCAGCAATAAATGTTTTATTGGTAGCATTCAACTCTCTATTCAACTCTATTATAGCTTTGTGTCACAGCTTAGATAAGACACGCTCAGAAATGTCTGGGAGACAAAAGCCGACAAGGATTAAACAAGAGGCAATGTTTGAGATCAGGTGATGTTCGCTAACAGGAAGACATTTAATGCAAGGCAAAAAGGCAAAGGGCAGGCAAAAGGCACAATCGGAAAAGACAAGCAGGAGCATGTGCAGGCAGAAGTGAAATGGTATTTGCCATTAAACTACTTTTTACAGTTTATAATGAACTGTTATATTATTATAACTTGTATCTATAGCTATCTTTATAGTTAAACTTTACTTCCCTTGCTAAGGAAATAGTTATGTAAAAAAACCCCAAAAAAAACCTTTTTGTTACTGATATTGGTATTGGTCTTGGAAATCCAGGATTGGTCAGGATCATGCATACAGTAGACGCACACACACAGGATGAGGATCTGCTGAGACGGAGTAGCCAGCTGTCATTGGTGTTGATGGTCGCTGTGCACTATAACCCCACCTCCTCTCCTCACTTTTTTCCCCCTTCATCCCCTCTTATTGCTTGTGCTTTTTCCCCTCAAATGCTCCCCTCCTCCTCTTACTGTTTTACAAGCAGATCTCACACTTTGAATTAAGTGTTTTTTCATGGAAGCATTAAAGTCATTTTATTCATTCCATGAGTAATGACAGTAATGATATTTCAGTTTGAAATCTTTGAACCCATGTAAAACATGTTGTGGGTCATTATCTGTAGTAATCATTTCAAAAGTTTAAGAACACATCACAAGTTTGATGTATTTTTACATCATCATTATTTTATTACCAGGCTCTAATTTGACACTAAGGTGCTTAGTAGCTCAAGTACTTGAACAATACTAATGTGTCTTTTTTTGGGATTCAGTAGACCTGTGCCAATGTGTGCAAAAAGGCAATGAGTGTGTGTTTTTGCGAGAAAAGTGGCATCTCCTTCAGGTGCAGATATTGTAATATTGTCTTCTTTTTTTATTTTATTTTGTATTTTCTATATGACAATTTCCTCTGTTATGAAATACCTTATAACTTTTATTAAGTAACTTTGGTTTTGAAAGCACTCATGAATATGAAAGTTGTCACAGCACTGTGACATTTATAATAAGTTTATAATAAGTGGTGATGGACCTGCATGATGTGATTGAGCGTCTCCGTCAAGTACAGGCAAACCTTCACAGAACAAAGTTTTAAAAAGCCCATGTTTAGTTTTATGCCAAAAACCTTGTTTAATCTTTAAATTGGTCTTGGAATTATCGGTGCCATCACCATTAACATTGAGGTTAATGTGCTGTTAATTAATATGTAAGAGAATATCAGTAATTGAGTAACGATTAATAATCAAGAATTATGAGTGATCAGCTATGTAAACTAGTTTCAGTTGAATGACCAACACTTTTTACATCTCTGTGTCATTCTCTCATTGTCTTCTTCAGTTTCAAGACCACGGATTCAGGTTTTGGCAGGTTTGTTGAGTCATTTGGGGACTTTCTGAAAAGACTGAGTTTTACTTTGCAGAAAGTGTGTACAAGTGTGTGCAGGTTGTGTAAACCTGGTAGTCCTGAGTCTGATTTGAATTTTTTACTGTAAAAGTATCATTTCAGAAGCTGTGTGAAAACATCTTTTGTTAAACAAAAGAGATGAAAATGGTAATAACACCTTTTCAAGTTGTAAAGACTAAATCCTCTTATTCATTCATTTCATTCACTAATCGTGTATCTGACCTTGTGTATTTTCTGCCATTGTTTGTTGTTGTGTGTAGAACTTTCCCCACAGGAATGCTGTTGTGTTGAGCCCAGAACATACTGGCACTGTACGACGCGTGTCACAGTGGCCATTTAACTGACTTCATTCACATAGCTTTAATTCTGTTGTGCTGCAGCACCTTTTTTCAGGATCCCTCTATTATAAAAGTACTTTTCAAACATATCTTCCCTGGTGAGCAGAGGTTTCCTCTTCACGTGAGGAAAAAAGAGACAAAAGAGAAGTTTTCTTTATCCAAACATCACTTCAGATGGACTTTATTTGGTCAGTGTGACATGTGCATCTGTTGACCTGCTGCATCATGGTTCTTCTTATTTGAGCATATGACATGTTAAATGATGCAGCCATGGGCTGTAGAGGCAGTGTCTTTTGGACTTGACAGTTGGAGTCGTGGCTCCCTGGTGTTTCCTGCTGCTGCATGTCTCTCTCCCTCTCCCTCTGTCTTATATACACTGCCTGGCCAAAAAAAGTCACCACCTGAATTTCACTGAGCAAATAGGTAAGAGCCTGTCATTGGATAGCTTGAACGTACTCAGTGACCAGGTTTTTCAGTGCATTTTTCCCTCCCTGATGACATGGTCTCATTCAAAGATGACAATGCCAAGATTCATCAGGCTCATGTGACATGATTTTCACAAATGGATTGGCCACCATAGAGTCCAGACCTTAATCCCATTGAGGATCTTTGGGATGTGCTGGAAAAAAGTCGTAGCAGTCTGATCTCATCACCTGTACAAGATCTTAGCGAAAAATATATGCAGCTCTGTCCAGAAATAAATGTGATGACACTGCATGTACTTCCCCAGACAATCCCACAGCAAATGTGTGCAGCAATCAAAGCAAAAGTGACCCAAGAAATAAGAGAGTGTGTGACTTTTTTTGTTTGGCCAGGCAGTGTATACTATCAGTAGAAAACTTTTACTTCATCTACACTTCTCTAGTCCCTATAGGGAGCTGTGAAGACATTTGAAAAACTTGCTGATACACTTGTGTTGTAGTTATATCTTTGTGAGGACTGATGTGAGTTTTGAGACATGTTTGGACAGTAAGGACATTTTCCAAGATTTCAACTTTAATTCAAATATCAATGTAAAATAATTATATTTTTATTTTTTTATATCTTCTGGACTTCAGGTAGATGCCATTAAGATGTGGTGGGGACTACAATTTTGTCTTTTTTTTATGTTCTTCTTTTTGTAACAGTGTATAATTCTGATTTGTTTAGGTTTAACTTTGAAGATGAGACACCAACAACAAACTTTGATACCTTCCCAGCAGCCATCCTAACTGTGTTCCAGGTAACGCACACAGACAAAGTGCACTCCACATTTTTTGAATAAATGAGAGAATATTGACTTTTTGGAAGAAGAAAGCTTGTTATCAGTCATTTTAATTAGAGCGAATGACTTGTCTGTGTACCTTCTGTCCCCTAATGAGATCACTCATAATCCTTCAATTAGTCTCTGCTCATAACCCTTCACTCTGTAAAGTAATTTAATTCCACACTCTGTGAGATTTGCACGGTACTTGCCAACCCGACAACCTGTGTCCCCAGTGTCATTCAGACTCTGTTGTCTTCCACAGATTCTGACTGGTGAGGACTGGAACACTGTGATGTACCACGGGATTGAGTCTCAAGGAGGCGTTCGCCGTGGCATGTTCTCCTCCATCTACTTCATCGTCCTCACACTCTTTGGAAACTGTATCCTCTTTGATGTCACATAATTAAAACTTCAGTGTGTCTGTGTCAGAAGGAGTGGGGTGAAAATGTGGAAATGGGTTTTATTTTTTTTTAGGATGGAGATTTCTTTGTTTTTAGTAAGGTTTGTGCCCATGAACACCACAGTCTACAGAACGTGAGCCAATGGAGGAAAAACTAAATTGTGCGCACGGATTTCTAGGTTGAGAGCACAAATTAAGTAATACGTACGCACAGATTACTTAGCTCTCAGTTCTGTCCCTCAAAGGCAGCTCAAAAAAATATGTCTGAATATCAGCCTTTTATACACTGTACATTTTGAGATACATCCATAAACATTACTGAAAGCATTACAGTCACATTTTGTGTTTTAGTTGACAAAGATCAATAGCTGGAGGGATTTAATATTAATTTATTCTGTGACACATGAACATGGAAAGCAAAATCAAAAGAGGTTAACCTTTATATATAGGTACTGTAAAGCAGAGGTGTCAAAAGTACTCACATTCTCTACTTAAGTAGAAGTACAGATACTTGTGTAAAAAAAGACTCTGGTAAAAGTAAAAGTGCAGATTGAAATCCTTTACTTAAGTACAGGTTTTGAAATGTAGGAATAATTTTCACCTTTAATGATACAAAATGCCTTTTGATAAGTCTAAAAAAAAAAAAGTTCTAGGCATACAAAATACATTACTTTTCTTCTTTTGCTCACAACCTGCACTGTGTTGGTATAGAGAAGATTAAAAAGAAATTCTGATATGGTCTAGTTTTTCTTCAAACCTAATTTCAAACAGGATAAATAGATTGAACTGAACAGAGCTCATGCATGAGCAGCAGCCACTTTTTTACGCTAATATGTTCTTCTTCTTCTTCTTCGCTGCAGCTGGCTGCCAAATGATTGGTGTTTTATCACCACTATGACGTGCTTTCTGTAGGCGCAGTAGATTTTTCCCGTTTTGTTATGACTTTTACGTGGTATTTTTTTCATAATGGAAATAACGAGCCATTTTCGAGAATGTAAGGAGTAGAAAGTACAGATATTTCTCTTGAAATGTACGGAGTAAAAGTAAAAATTTATCAAAAAAACAAATACTCAAGTAAAGTACGGATACCTGAAAAATCTACTTAAGTACAGTAATGAAGTAAAAGTACTTCGTTACTTCCCACCTCTGCTGTAAAGGTACCATAGTTATTATGCTTCCTGCAGTTATTCCTGCAGTGTTTGTTTAATGTTATGAGATATAATATATTCAGCACAGGTTTTTGGCCGCAGAGTAGCATTAATAGGTAACGGGTAAAAATATATATTGTTCATCCATTCACCTTTTCACTACACACTTGTCAGCTTATGGTAGCACATGTTTAGTTTGTTTCTTTGGGGCAGTGTCAGTCTTGGTTGGAAAAATTATGTGTGTGTGTGTATATGTATATATATATATATATACACATATATATATATATATATACACACACACACATAATTTTCCATATATATATGAATGTATCTGGAAAATATAGTTCCACTACCTGTAGATGAATGAGGAAAATAAACCAAGGACCAGTGGATTTATCAGTATATGTGGAAGGGAATTAAATGTACAAAAATATATGTATTAACCAGCCATTGAAGTTTGGTTGTGAGAGACCCAAAATTCACAAAGCTGTTTCCTAGTTGTTGTGAGCTTGGCCCTTAGTTTTCCAGAGAGGGCATGTGCTTTCTTTTGTACAATGTTAGTCAAAATGTTGATTGCTTTTAATGAGGTTTACAGTTAGGTTCATTGGTCATTTTATGACAACAAAACCAGACTTTGGACCTCTCCTAAGTACGTGTTGGCCAAGTTAGAACATATGTTCTAGCTTAAGAAAGTTCATAGTGTTCGTAGGAGTAAAAACGTTTCCCTCTAAGAATTTTGGCCAATTTCAGTTCTTACTCTGATATGCTTTAAATAAAATAAATTTGAAAAAAAGTGAGTTATTTTGCTCGGGCCATATTATTGGTCAACAATAGCACAGATGTGCATCAACCAAATCACCAGTAGGCCCTGTTCATAGTGTGGTGGGTTACATATTTTCTCCTAAGTCATGTTCAGACACCCTTCTGAATGTCTTCTTGGCTATTGCTGTTGATAACCTCGCCAATGCACAGGAGCTGACTAAGGTAGGCTGGGTCAAGCACTCAGAATCATGTATCATGTAATCATGTATGTAAAAACATTAGGAATAGAAGTAGAACTATACTCTAAATGTAGTATTGTAGTATTTTGTTTTTTATTTCACAGTGAAATGTGAAAGACACCAGATATTTCATTAAACACAGTTTTTGCATTGGCTGTCATTGGCTTAAGGATGAAGAGGAACAGGAGGAGGCAGCCAATAAGAAACTTGCCCTGCAGAAGGCATTGGAGGTGAAAGAAGTCAGCCCAATGTCAGCAGCCAACATCTCGATCGCTGCGTACGTTTCTGAGCATCTCTTCCTCCTGACAGCAGCTCTGTTCAGTCCCACACAGGAGATAAATATCCCTTTGTCATTTAGTGTGTCGTCCTTCTGTATGTCCTTCCCTCTCAGTCTGAAGTGTCGTGTATATACTTATCATGTTTGATCTGTGTGTGTTCTGTTCCTCTGCTAATACACTCGTCATACACCCGCTATGGTGTTGCCTTGGTTATCACACCTATCTTTTTGAACAGTTGAGGCAATTAAGGAACCTTCAGTTAACAATACATGCTAGTTTCACAGTTTCGCAGTTGTTGTTTTTTAAATAAATGTAAGTAATAAATCAGGGAAAATGAGTGTCTTGACAAATGAAAATAACTAAACCACTTCTATTCCAATATAAAGATGAACTCTATATTAAAGGTACCCGGTGGTTTTTCTGACTAGTGGTAGCAGTAGCAGTATGGAGGAATGTTTTTTAAGTCAGCACAGATGTGAACACAATTAACCCAATTTAATATATAAACACACTACACACTAACTTTTAGATCCATTTGCAAAATTAATAAAATTATAAATTAGCACATTTTCCCATTAAGAATATCATTATAGATTTATTTTCATCCCCTGGAGAAAATGAACACTATTAAACAAAACAGAGACAGGAGGACTAGGACATGAGATTAACATACAATAAAACTAAGCTCCTGTTTCTCTAATACAATAATGAATGTGATGTATTAATGAATGCAGACTCTCCAGTCATGCCACCACTTCTTACCTGCCCTTTCTCCACCACAATCTTAGGACAGTAAATAAATTGTGACTCCAGATTTAACCTGCTTTTAGCACTTGATGAACACTGAATTGAAATATATTCTGTCAAGGGGAAGCTGGTGTGACAACTTTTTTCATTCTTATCAGTGATTTATAGCTGCAATTTGTGAAAATGTGGTCAAATGTACCCATCTGTTCTGTTACTGCGAAACAAAAACAATAATGAACATTGTCTGTGCATTTGGCTACACATCAGATATATTTCACTGATTTTGTGTTGAAAAATACTTGTCAGCCATTTGTGTGACGTGCAGTTTCACACAACACTATGTTAATTTCACAGAGTGATCAAATCTGATTCACCCTCGCTCCTTAATTGCCTTCTCACTAAGAAATAAGTCAGTTAGACTGCAGGATATGACATGATATGTAAATCACTGGCTAGCCAACTTTAGAATCTTTCTCCTTTTCACTGTTATTATGTGATGCTTTGCACTATTCTCAGTGTTCCCCGAATACTTTAATTAGCAAAAAGTATTCTGGGAACAAACTTACCACATATTGAACTGTGTTTTACCTGTGTGCTGTTTCAGAGGAACTCAGGGTTTCATGACAAAATAACTAGAGACTACAGGAACATTAATTCACATTAGAATTATCTAAATATGTTTAAAACTAGTAACTTTATTCTTCTTTTGTTTTGGAATGAAACTCCTGAATGGTTTTCAGTTGTGGTTTTTGTCATTAATGCTTGTGTTATTGAAGTAGTTACACAGATTAGTCATTTACTGTAAAACAGAAGGGGACAGGTGGACTCGCAGACTGACGGACTGACAGTCCACCTCTGCCCTTCTGATGTGTGGCTCATTTTTTCTTTTGTTTTTGTCCTGCATGTACAGTTTTGTAAAGCAAAATCGAGATGCACTCTCTCGCAGGTCGTCCATCAGCAGCATTCAGTCTCCGTGAGTTACCACACTCTGTTACAATATTTTCTTCCTCCTCTCCTCCTCCTTCTGTTTTTATTCTCACCTCCTATCATTTCTGATATGATCTGCTCTTCTTCTCATTTTCTTGATACCCTCTCTTTTCTAATTCCCTTCATGTTTCCTCTCCTGCTGTCCTCTGGACATCCATAAAATTAAATGTAGTCATTGCTTCATTGCTGGTAAAGTGAAATCTATTTACGATTCCTATATAAAAAAGGCCATTACAAAGCACCTCACAAAGCAGAAAAACACAATTACATGCAAACCCATAACACATTTAAGCTATGAGACCAGTGTAAATATAATTTCTAGTTATCTCTTTGGCCTTAACTAACCATTGTGCGCTTTGTTGTTGGCTGCAGACTGGCTATGCCGACGCCTACTGTTATTTATCTTCTGTCTCTCTCTGATGTGAATAATTAGTGTATTAATGTGTAATTTCAATGAGCGTTGCTATCACTGCAGGTAGTAGTATTGTTTGTTGCCATTGAAGTGAGGACATCTCTTTAAAAGACAGTGTGAACCAAGCTCAGAATGGTTAGCTAAACAGTGAATGAGCTGTAAGTTAGCCCTTTGCTGTCTCAATTGAAAGTTCAGACAGAAAGCCTGAGACACATGTTTAACATCTCACCTCTCTGAAATTACATACATTCATTACTAGTGCTGACTATAATTTCTTTCATGTTGGTCTTCTTGTGCTTTTAGTGTTTGCATGTGCTTTGTTAGTGTCTCACAAATTAATTCTCCTAATTTCCTTTCTATATAAACACTACTTGTATGTGTTGCTCACCTGTCTGTGGATATTTGTCCTGTGTCCTTTGTGGTGTCTGTCTGTCTTTTAGGCTTTATACTGTCTACTCCTCTCCTGCCCAAGGAATCTTGAGGTACAGGTGACCAGATGGAACAAACTTAACTAATCCATGAAGCCACTTGTAAATAAATCATACTGTGCAGACACAGTATGTGATGCGTCATTCATGTGAGATGGAAATATGGGCATATCAAATGACTAGTTTAGAAATACTTGTGAAAAAATACCATTTCATCCATGATTCCTCACTCTAGTCTGCTGAACTCAGGAATGGCCATCATCCATAGCATGTTGGTCCTGCCTGCCCCTTATTACACATGGCCTGAGTAAAGAAAGACCAAATTCGATTGTGCTTCATCTGTGTTCTACTAGGTTTTCTATCAGCCAATGACTTAATCTCACATGCAGAGTGGATTTCCTGTTAGATAATAAGTATAAAGTTAATTCTTTATTTTTTGGGCTCTAATCAATGTGACACCAGGCCAATAATGTTTTTGTCAATAACACGTTAATATGTTTTTACATATACATAGTTTTGTCACATCATAAAGTAGCTTTATGCTCTTATTTCTGCTCTTCATTAACTCTGACAGTCGCTTATGTTCTGAAATTTTTTTTTTCCATTTTCCATTTCCAGGAATTAAGTAACAGGAATAAAATCCATAGAACTTTGCAAGTGTACATCCTAAGGTTTAGAAAGGTTGTAGATTTTTTAGTACAAACTGCTTTTTGTTGTGACTTAGCAAGCAAACACTCTTAGCACAAAGCACAAAGATGGAATTTCCTACCAAAATGATCTAACATTTGATCTATGATCTAATGACCTAACTACCCAAAGGATCTGTTGTACTCACACTGCTGAAGCCTCATTATAACTTCAGTTAAACCCTTTGCACAGATCAAGAAACTGTGGAGTTTATCCACCATCACTTACCTAATAATTACATTACATTTCATTTAGACTGAATTTCTTTGTGACTTTGCTCTGACAGCTTTCATAAGTTTAGTGTGCATATTCTATTTATTGCAAAAAATGTTTTATCAGTGCTTAATTTGAGCGAAAGGCAGATTCCCTATGCGTATGCAACAGGCTGTTTACTGTTTACTGTGTTTTATTTCCACTGTATTTAGTCCATGAATGGTCTATTCTGCATCATTTGTGCAAGTGAAAGGAAGAAGCTTTGAAAAGCAATTCTGAGTAGAGTAGATTCATCCTGCTTCTTTCTCATCTAAAAACAGAAGCAGCAGTCTGCTCAGAAAAGAAAAACGTATCACTATTACTATAAAGATTCTTCATTTTCATCACTTAAATTATTGGTACTGGATGAACAGCACACACATGGTGGTTGTGCAGGTGCAGTTAAATAAGTTAAATACATGCTAATAAATAGCATTTTATACACAGAATTCAGTCTGATCCCACACCAGTGAAAAGTTTATCCTATTAAAGTGTGAATTATTTCCTGCATGTATCAAAGCCGTGTCTTATATCGATCATCCAGTATGATCAGGTCATGTCACAACAATGTGAGTAGACAAATGTAAAGAACTATCGCATTTCAGAAACGTAACCATCTTTGGCACTAAGTAAATTACTAAGGAATATTTGGTCTACTGTATCTAACAGCCAAACATGGTAACTGAAAGCTTTACCATGCTTTAACATATGTTGATGCATCCATAGACCACCTCATGTGTGGGTCTCTCTCACTCATTTTGGATAACACATTACTGATGGCTGAAGGTGTAAAAAGTGGTGTACAAAATTCTCAGTAAAAGAAAAAAATAATTAACAAACACTATGTAGAGGAGAACAATAATAATGCTAATAATTATAAAGACTATGTACTGTCTATAATACATAAGATATTAAAAGAAGTTATTTGTATTTGTTACTTAATTAGGCCCTTGATAACTAAGTTGAATTATTAGCTGAAGATGGTGTCTATGGATGAAATTGTGGATGGTCACCCAAAATACACATGAAGTAGAGATAAACAAGACACAAAATGCTTTATGTTACTGTTTTTCATTACCACATGATGTTTCTTCTATGATGTGTGCAGTAAGGAGCAGCAGCGGTCAGCAAAAACCATGTCAGTCTGGGAGCAGAGGACCAACCAGCTCAGGAGACACAACATAAGGGCAAGCAGTGAGGCCCTGTTCAATGAGCTTGACCCAGAAGAGCGCCTCCGGTTGTCCTCCGCTCTCCACCTGCATCCGGACATAAAAACTCACCTGGACCGGCCACTTGTGGTGGAGGCCAGGAATGGTGACAAGCCCAGCAGGCCCCCTGAAGGAGGGCGCGAGGAGGCAGGGGACACTAGGCAGGACAGGGTGGGAGACGACTTCCATGCACACTCAAGGAAACATCACAGACATCGGGACAGGGATGGCGAGAGTAGGGATGGAGTCAACGGCCGGGGGGGGAGACACCACAACCATCATAGCAGGAACAGGGACCACAACACCAACGGTGGCCAGATGAAAGAGAGGAGAGAGGAGAGGAACCACCACCACCAAACTGGCTCCCCCGATGAAGAGGTCAATGGCATGCGAGGACAAGAAGACAGAGGACATCGCCACCACCACTCCCATCGTCCACCTAAAGAAGGAAACGGGATGATAACGAACGGTGCACAGGGAGACCGCAGAGTGAGGGGTGGAGGAGGGGATAGTAATGGAGAGAGGAGGGGTCGCTGCTCACGCATGGTCACAGCTCAGTCTACTCTAAATGGTGATGACAATAAGAGAAACAAGAATGGAACCAAATACCATAGGTAAGAATTATAGAATTTATATTAATTTATATTAATATTACATGTGTATCATGTGCATATGATATTATATTAACTATAAGAATTATATCATTTAAAAGGTTTTCAGCTGGTGGTCTGGTTATAAATAATATATCATAACACAAATGTAGCATCTCAAAGTCAGCTCACTGTTTCACTTTTCTCATTGCTGTGTGGCCACTTTTACTAACAAAGTTTTAACTGGTCAGCTGGTGAAAAATAAAGGGACATTTAGTGTTGGACTTAAATTCATCACGTGGCCAGAGATATGACTCCAAATTGTAATGTTCCTCTGATTATACTATATACTAAAAAAATCTGAGATGAGGTTCTTTATTTTTATATAGTACCAAATCAGTGCAGTGTTTAGACACACCTTCTCATTTAGTATGCAGATTAATACTGGACTTAAAGTTAATTAGCTGAGTTTCTTGCTTTCTTCTGTGGCTATCAGATATGTTGTATAGTGTTGCTATAGAGCAGCTAGTTCTACTAATACTGTTAGTAGCCCTGTCCAGCTACTATAATCCATATTATGGCATATTATAAACTGCTGAGTTATGCAATGCAAAACATTACTTAATATATCAATACCAATCTGGAAAATTTCAAGTACTGAGCGCAATTAGAAAAAAACCCATGAAATACTGTGGTGAAACTGGCACTAATGAGAACTGACCCAGCAAAGAAAGACCCAGAGGTCCCTCTATTGTAGAGGAAAGGTTCATTAAAGTTACAGCCTCAAAAATCACCACCACCAACAGCACCTCACATCAAAGCCCTCATGACTTCTTCCACAGACTTCAAGTAGCAGACACATCTCAACATCAACTGTTCAGAGGAGATTGAGTGAATCAGGCTGTCATGGTCGAAAGGCTGCAAAAAAAATGCAACTGAGGGAGACCAAAGAGAAGAAGAGAGCTGTCTGAGCCAAGAAACACAAGGAATAGACATTAGGCCAGTGGAAATCTGTACTTTGTCTCTTGCAATGAGATGGTGTGATGTACTTTTCTGCTAACAATTCAGAATTCAAGGCACCGACATGGCTACCGCAACCTTCTGCAGCAACATCTGGTTTGCACTTAGTGGGACCATCAATCGTTATTAAATATTACAGTGACAGTGCTCTGTAAGTGCTGTTTGCCCAATAAGGTGAATAATGGAGTTCAACATCATGACCTCATTTGCCCAATCGAAGCATAACAGGTGGTTATGAAAGAAGGAACGATTTACTGCCTGTTGTAAATATTTGTCAGCATTTGTTTGCAGGTGAGATGTGGTATCATAACATCCTTTAAACACTTTCTACTTCTTTTCTGAATTCCTGGGAATTTCTGATTCCCACACCATATTCTGACACTACAAGATTTGCACATAAACACCATCTAACAGTGTGTTTGGATACCATGGCAGTAAAAGTCTGCGTACAGTTTTTTTGCCACATAAGTTGTGGTCTTCTCACCAGGAGGGCAACCAGTCTTTCTCGCGTGGGCCTCATTTGGCAGAAAAAACTTGTGGCACCCTGAGAGGGGAGTAAAATGATGCCTGTGATAAGATCTGCATTTCTTTCCCCCTAGAGAGAGGCAGGCAGATGCTGCGGAGGATGGTCTCGCCTCCAGTCCCTTACAGCCAATGAGAAGTGGTCTTGGAGAAAAGCAAGAGGATGCTGACAACCAAAAGAACTCCACAAGGGCCAGCCAAGCCGGCCGAAACAGCAGCACTACCCACATCCCCGTCACCGTCACTGCTCCACCTGGAGACACTACGATCATTCCCAGTGAGTACACAAAATCATCACCTGCAAAGGTTCAGGAAGGTTCAAAGAAAAGTTTTACTGCTTTGCTACAGCATTGTTAAGGGTAATTACAGCAAATTAAGAATCCCACCACATCCACAGATGTCAAAGAAGTTGCTGAGTAAGTTCTTACCATGAACACTGATGTCCAAATGTACCAATTTAAGAACTATGTTTTTCCTTTAATTGCCGAATGGGCTTGAACAATTAGTTTTTATGAATGCAATAAATGCAGTTGTAAAGAAACAAAGTCATAAACAAACCACTTAGACCAATGGACTGCATTTTGAATCCACAGGAATTGTCTAACTTGTTACTAATGTTTGTGCTTCGTGAGCTAAATGAGAGTACTTATTTTTCCACACCAGTGAACAATATTGACTGTGACAACTTCCGACTCAGTGAGGAGAAGAAAGACCTGGAGGAGGAGGAGGCTAATGGGCCTCGGCAGATTCTCCCCTACAGCTCCATGTTTATCTTTGGGCAAACAAATCCGTAAGTTACAACTGGGAGGTGACTAAGAGGAATGACCTGGGATTAGTCTGATACCACCATATTAGTCTGATTATTTTCATTTGTTAGCACTAAGCACAGCACTGACAGGTTGACAGACGGGCTGAAATCACCTATTTCCAGAGCTCAGTGAAAGGCAGCAGTCTGGTGTTAGGATGCTCAGAAGACTCAGTTTGACTGAAACAATGTGGCTGCATGCGACAGAGAGGAAAGGTGCCTTTCATTCACTTCTATGAGACCACTTTGTTGAGGCAGCAGGGTGCCAACACAAAGAGCTTAGACAAAAAGATACAGGGTAGTCTGGCAAAATACTGAACCAGACTTCAACAACAGGCCATTCAGCAAGGCACTGCAGGGTCCAGTCAAATATCAATCCTCTGCAACACCTGCCAAGGCTTGGATTTTTGCCTTATTGGTGTCTCACACTAGTGCTGGGAGACTTACAAACAATGACCAGTGTAGTGTAAGCTGGACCTGAGTGCTGCTGCTTATTCCAGGGGATATACAGTCCAATCTGACTTGTACTGCAAAGGTACCTTCATCCTGCTCTTGTATAATTTGGATAAGTGGTGTATCCGCTGCACTCTCCTTCACACAATTTCTGTTGCCTCATCAGATTGTGATCTCACATTGGGATAGTTTGTAGTGTGTGTAGAACTGTTCTGAAGCGATGACACTCGATGAAAAATGGCAGATCGCTCCTGCTGAGCTGGGTGCAAGGTGGTGGCCCAAATAAAGGAGTATCTCAACATCTTGTTTATGAGTTACTTTTTAAAACCACTTTGTCAAATTATTAATCCCAGACAGTGTAAACCACACACTGTTCACCTGCATTTACTTAAGCAAGTTCTGTATGTACACAGTGATTGCATTAAATGGCATCACAAGTCCCAGTGACTCTGAATTACATTACCATGAAGAGAGTAAGATTTGTCCATGTTGTTAGTGGCCTGTTATGGGAGGACGTCCCCTGAATATTCCTACTGAGTTGTTGCTACTCTGTGTGTACCTTTACCGTTGTGTATGTACGTATGTTTATGTTTAAACAGTATGTGTGTGGTCTTGCAGGGTGCGTCGACTGTGTCACTACGTGGTCAACCTACGCTACTTTGAAATGTGCATCCTGTTGGTCATTACCATGAGCAGCATCGCTCTGGCAGCTGAGGACCCCGTGCAAGCCAATGCACCGCGCAACAACGTGAGTCAGACTGACATCTTGACTTTAAGAATAAATAGTTTTTGGTCAGCTGCTGTCACTCTGATATTTTTTAAAAGAAATGCCAGAAGTACCATATATCCAAAATGTTTCTCTATTCTTTATATTCTTGCGTGACATGTTAGCCCGTGTTGGGATAAGGAGCTAATACGCGCACACAGACACATGTCTTGAGCTTTTGCATTTTTGACAGACAAGCACAACCAATTAAAATTCTAGTCAGGAGCACAGAGGGAATCTGAGGTGATGTTGTGTGCGTGTGGGTTTGTGTGTAGTTTATTCGCTGTGTGTGTTCGTGTGGAGGTTGAGGCGATGAGTGTTTGTGCAGGAGAGTACAGAACTGACAGAGCTTGAGACCTCTGACAGGGCAGAGGAACATGTTGTGCATATCTGGTCCGTTCACACATACACACACTTCAAAAGTGTCTTGAATTGAAAATATCTGTCACTGAATCTGTTGCTCGTTTTCCTCTTCACAGGATGTTTTTCCTGCTTTCTGTTTTTGCAGGTTCTGAAGTATTTGGATTATGTCTTTACTGGAGTCTTCACTTTTGAGATGGTGATTAAGGTGAAAAGGCTGGAAGCACATTTTTATTTGGTTTTGTTCATAAATAAAACATCTTTTTTATGTTTAGGTTACTTATAGCAATGATTCTGTCGCTATGTTTCCTTGTGCTGTTAGTTCCTGCTTAATGTTGAGATATTCATATTGCGATATAATATAGCTAGATTTTATTGCGACCCACTAATCATCAGATCTGTGTGTACTGAGAAGGCTAGCACACAGTGGATAGCAGCACCACCATTGCTAAACTGAATTGTGGTTGTTACTTCTTCTCTTTTGTGATAACACTGTCTAATCACTTTGGATAATGAATGCTATGGGCCACTGAAAAAAAGACTTGGCACAACCTACGATAAATTGTAGTATCTTTAAAAGCCCTTAAAGCAACTAAAATTTCAATGGCAATTAATATTTTATTTTATATTATTCTCTACCTTTATTGCATGACTATAGATGATTGACTTGGGACTGATCCTGCACCCTGGTTCTTATTTCCGTGATCTGTGGAACATTCTGGATTTTATTGTGGTCAGTGGAGCTCTGGTAGCCTTTGCCTGCTCGTAAGTTAACTTTTTTTCATTATTGAACTGTTCTAATTACAGCAAGCCTTAAAATAATATAATGTATTTCAAGGATGCATATAATCACAAGAATATGTTGAGATAAATTGGAGGTTGTGTTCTATTAAAGTCTGTTTTAGCTGACTTTACCTTTCTTCAGTAGCCAAGCCTACAATGGCCACAGTGGGGCTACTTCCTGTGTTTTTCTCTAACACACTAATCCAACGTGTTCATCCAGTTATTCCACATGAACTCGTAGACCTTTGTGTTGCCTGAGGTTATTTTGGCGACTTGACTGTGTCAAACTCATCTTTCATTGTCACATAAAGTCTCCACTGCCCCTCTGTGCTAGTCGGCTAACAGGCCATACGCAGTGTGGCTGATAGGTTTAAGGTTCAGGAGCGGAGAAGGAGGAGAGATTATTTTTAAGTCTTTAAGTCCTACAGCTCAGCTACACTGTGTGTGAAAGATTTGTTGTATGACTATAGTTTAACTGGACGTTAACAAATAACATTTTTCCTGATTCATAATTGTTGTTGTAAATCACAACTGTTATTGGGGTCTTAAAATGATTCCCTTGTAGCACGAGGTAGTGATGTTGCTGTGATTAGCTGCAGTTCATTTTATCACACACTGATTCAGGCATTACTCTGATCACATCTACTGTATGTTTGAAACTTTCTGTTCTATGATTACAGCAGATACTTCCAGTCAAGTGGTTTTAAATGTTATCCATAGCCACAAAATAAAGGAAGTTAATGAGTTCCTAAAGGCTTCTAGAAATGTATTAGTCTCCAGATTAAGGACATAATCAAATATTCTGTTTTAACCATCGCTGTCAGTTGTTTCCCGCTTTTCACTATTTCACATATTGCTGCTGTCCAGAAACTAGTTAACTGTGTTTGTCACCTGTGTATTTCCCTTTGTCGCTCTGTTCTGTTTCTTCTCTTTTGCCAACTGCAAATTGTTGCTTCCCTGTTTTCTATCTGTTGCTGACTTTGTCTCTGTCTCCTTTCTTTCACGTGTTTCCTTCCTTCTTTGTTTTCTGGCTTGGAATGCATTCAGGAGCCTTATGGGGTAATGTCAGCTCTCTCTGCTTGTGTATCTATCTACCCATGTGCTTGTTTTCCTGTTTGTGTCTTCTGCTTTCCTTCCTGTCCATCGCAATTGGTGTCATTTGCAGAGTTTATAGATATATCTGCAGCAGCCTTCCTCTCACAGTTAAATCTTTGAAGAAATGTCATATTTTGTTATTTGCTATTCATATCACCACTGCCACAGTCATAATCAAAGATCCTGACATTTACTCTGTTCATGTTATCTAACTGTGTTTGTGTTAAGTCTGTATTCGTGTTACATAAGTGCAATTATGTGTTTTCATTTATTGAATACATTTTGTGTAGGAACAATGCACATAATGCACAGTGGATTAACAGCATGAATAAGAAACTACATCAGTGTCAGGAACAACAGCTTCAAAGGTTCAAGCTTTCATAAGAGTGAGAGGTGCTTCAGGTATTCATAGGTACAAACAATCTGAATCCTGTTGTCCATAATAAGAGCAAAAATATGAAAACTGAAAACTGTGAAGCAGATTAAATGGCAGCTATAAACTATTTCTTGTTCATTTTTAGACACAAATGTGCAGGGTTTGTTAGATTGAACCATTTCCCCTTCGTGCCTCTCTACCATGTTCACCATGTCCAGCATTTTGTTCCTCATATCATTTTCCTCATCTGCCTCTATTCACAGTATCAGAATCCGAAATACTTTATTAATCCCTGAGGAAATTGTGAGGTGAGGTCTCAGTTGCTCTTGACAGTAGGAAAGTGGAGAAGAGATATCAAAATAAAAAAAATTACAAATTACACTATAAGAGATACTAAATAACAAGAAATTCCGAAAATACACTATAAATTACAGATTACACTATGTTAAAATTGAAGTGAGACAAAATAATAATAATAATAATACCATATTATGTTAAGATGACATAAGTTACAGCAAGCTGAATATTTAATCAGCCTGTGAAGTATTGCAGAGTGTAATAATTATCCTTTCAGATGGAGGAGTTGTACAGTGAAATGGCCACAGGAAGGAAAGATTTCCTGTGTCGTTCAGTGGTGCATTTTGGTGTTCTCAGTCTCTCACTGAATGTGCTCCGTGGAGTGGGTGGAAAGTATTATCCAGTATTGTCCTTATTTTGGACAACATTTGCCACTCTGACACCACCTTCAGAGAGTCCAGCTCCATCCCCACCACGTCACTGGCTTTGCAAATCAGTTTATTGAGTCTGTTGGCATCCACAACCCTCAGCCTGCTGCCCCAGCATGCAACAGCATAGAGGATGGCACTGGCCACAACAGACTCGTAGAAAATCCTGAGCATTTTTCTACAGATGTTGAATGACCTAAGTCGCCTTAAGAAATAGAGACAACTCTGGCCCCTCCTGTCCAAAGCATTTGTGCTTTTAACCCAGTCCAGTTTATTGTCAATGTATACTCCGAGGTATTTATAGTCCTCCACTATGTCCACATCACCCCCCTGGATAGAAACAGGAGTCACAGGTGTCCCAGACATTCTGAAGTCCACAATCAGTCCTTTTGTTTTTGCCACATTGAGCTGGAGATAGTTCTTTTTACACCATCTGACAAAGGCCTCCACCGTAGTCCGGTACTCCATCTCTTCATCCCCACTGATGCATCCAACTATTGCAGAGTGGTCAGCAAACTTCTGAAGGTGGCAGGTCTCACTGCAGTAGCTGTAGTCCGTGGTGTAGAGGGTGAAGAGAAAGGGGGAGAGGACGGTCCCTTGAGGTGCCCCAGTGTTTCTGACCACCATGTGAGACACACAGTGCTGAATACGCACATACTGTGGTCTGTCTGTCAGGTAATCTACAATCCACGACATGAGTGCAAGTGTGTTACAGACTACGTTCCACTGCTAGACTTAAAGGATATTTCTATAACTATAAGGTTTCTCACATTATGGATCTTATTTGGATGTACATCTCATTCTCAGCTATTTTATGAATGCACCCTTAGTGCTTATTTGAGTACTGGCCAGTACAGGTATTTAATAACAATGATTTCTTTCTACTGGCACCTCACACCTAGACGATTCCCAGTTTGAATCTAGGCTGTGTGTAGAATTTGTATGGGTGTGTGTGTGTTTCCTCCCACAGTCCAAAAGGCATGTAGGTTCATTGGAAAGTCTGAATTGTCCGTAAGTGCATAGTATTTGGGTGTAAAAGAGGGGACCACACGTTGACCAACGGGACAGTAAAGGCATCTGCAGGTTTTTTGCTTGTTCAGTAGGTGTTCGATATATTGCTCATTGAAAATCTGTTTTAAGCATCACTTGCTAATCGTTCATACTGTCCCCATTACTAATGGATATTTTTTTGCATGTGTTGCAAGTGCTGCCGTCTTGAGTAAAATGCAGCTTCCTGTCTACTCTGCTGAAAACGCTGAAAACACTTCCATGTGTCAAACTGGAGGAGAGCAGCATTTAGACTTGTCTGACAAGTCTAAATGCTGCTCTCCTCTAACTTGGAGCTCCAAGTTTTTACAATAAGAGAAATGTCAGTGTAAATTACACATTAAATATGATCGCATTTTCTCAGCTGCAGTGTGAACATAGACAGACAATATATGGTTCTCGTCACCATTCACCTCTTGTCTTTCCTTCCCTCACTGTTAAAATCTGTCCATGGTATCATCATCATTTTACATAATCACAATTTCATTCTAATATTTTCTCAGACTTGGCTGTGCTGTGTGTCACTGTGCTTTGTCATCAATTTTAAAGCCAGATAATGTCCGCGTATCTTCATGACTGTGTGATATCTGCTTAAACTGTTTATTTTGCTCTGTCTTTTCTTTACATGCTTGTTTGCTCTGTTCATGTGGGTGGTGTTTGTGCTTGTATGTGCCTGTACGGTGTGTGTGTGTGTGTGTGTGTGTGTGTGTGTGTGTGTGTGTGTGTGTGTGTGTGTGTGTGCTTATCATTCCTTTTTCTCATCAGATCGCAACAAAGCGTGGCCAGGTGGGAACTGTCCCTCTCTACCTTTTGCCTATTGACCCCCTTGTCCCTTTTTCCCCACATGTGAAACACAAACACTCCTCTTATCAACCTTTCCAAATAAACTCCCTCCCTCTTTCCTCTGTTGCTTTTTAGAAAAGTAACCTCCTGTTCCAATATTGGGACAACACTACAAAAACACAATATTGGGAACTCCACCTTATAGCTTTCAGAAGTCCACAGCTTTATTCAAAGCTTTATCTATCATGTAAATATTCTCTAATCAAGACTAAAGGGGTTTAAATTGGTCACATTTCTAAGGGATTATAGGCTGCAGCTCAGTTCACCCCCCCAGCATCTTTCACCTACATCTCTCCTTCTTTATGCAGTGGATTTAGAAGGAGATCAATAAAGGATTATAGCTTCTTACCTGGATTCACCTTGGCTGGCTATTTAACTGAAACCTGTTCTTTCCATGCAGTCAGCATATGTAAGGAAAATACTATTAGTAGGGGATGAAAATTTAAACCACTTTTAAAGACAAGAAGAAAGACAAAAAAAGTTTATGACAGTCTTATGTAGAGCAAAGAATAAAGATGTTGAAATGTCTTTATTAGACAGGCATACTAGTTAAACCACCGACCAGCATCGACCTCCAGGTCTTCATCAAGGCGGAAACGGTGAATAAAAGAAAAGAAATATATAAGAAACAGTCCAACTACAGGATTTAACTACAGTATATTTGCATATACCAACTAGTGTAATTAAATCCTTGAATAGTAAAGTGTGAGACTATTTTATAAAGTGCTGCCTTGTGCATCCTGTTTGCTGAGGCAGTCGAATGCTTCTGAATTGACGTCAGATCTCACATCTCTAAACAAGAAATGCACCTTGCTCTCAGGAGGGGGCAGCTGAGAGGACCGGAGTCATGATGACTGAGGATGACCTCACATGCCTGGGTACAAAGCATGTTAAGCAATCAGTGCTCATCTGCACTGAATTGATGGGAACACAACCTTGTGTGTACACACACACACACACATTACATCTTCTTTGCCCACGGCACTTCTGAAAGCTATTGGGAGTCTGTTCTTGCCATCTCAATGTGTTGAGGTCCTTGAATAGAGAGGACTGGCATTGACTTTGCAGATTGCATGCCACAGTAAACAAATCATCTGAGCATGAGAGCTGCATGCCATTTTGTTAGACTTAGCGTTTTCCATTGAGAAAGGAAAAAGCCCCTGAGCCTAAAATTTGTGGAACCATGCTTCTTTCCTGTTTGAGCTTCATTCTGGCTTTGTACTTGCCAGATTTTTACTAAGATAAAAATAAGTATCATTTAGTATTGTATTTTAATCACAAACAGTTGGTTTTTCAGGAGTAGCTCAGTTCCTAAATCCACTTCACCAGGGGTGTGTTTAACATGGGACCTTCCTCAGCACTGATTGATTAATCTGGGCCTGAGTCTATGTGTCCCAGTGAGTTTGGAGAAATTTAAAGCAAAATTAGTCACAAGAGATTAGAGAAGAATATGTTTGTAATTTTATAATAATGTTTTATTTTACATATTGCTTATAGTTTCAAAATGATTTAACACAGGTCTCATTTCAAACAACCGTGGACTTGAGCAGCTGGAAAACACTGGCAGATTTTATCAACTCTAGCTGCTGGTGTAAGCTAATGCTAATACTAACTCTGACCTGGTTGAAAACTAACTTTACTGCACTTTTTATTCATCTATATATTTAATGGCTACATATGTAATATAACTGTGAGACTGAAGGTAAAGCTGTACAACCCAGGCAAAAAGTTAGCATCCTTGCCAGTTAATTACGAATTGGAAAAACAAAAGAGCACACCCTTGAAATAATAGATATAAGCTAGTTAGCTAACATTTACATTAGCTTACATTAGAGCAGAAATAACTGTTACATGGCAGTTACTTTCTATTAACTTTTAAGGCCAAGTGTAACCTGTGCTGTGACCACCACTTTTTTATTAAATATCCATTTGGATGATTGTGTACAGATGTTGGACAGTCATATTTAGTTGCTATACTCTATGAGGATGAGTGCATTCAATGCAGACTTGATAAATCCGTTGTTAAATAACACCTTTTTTGCAGTAGGGGTTCTTTGTGTCCCCTTGTGTAAGCATTTGTCAGCAACTCCTAGTGATTGTGTACAGAGCAGTGGGACCTCCACTGGCTACTAACAGGGCTTTTAAACATAATTTTTTCCTAGTTTGCTTGTGTCCTTCTCCACATCCTTCACACATGAAGTTGGTGCTGTGCACATCAATAGATATACACACATTCTTGCTTTCTACTTCTCTGAATTCCTTAAAACCAAAACGTTTTTATCAAGAGTGTCAGCCACATTGTGCGTACTGTATGTGGTGACTAATTAATCTCCCACTGTCCTTGGTCAATGTCAGCCTTTGAGTGAATGATGGCTCAGCTGTATATTATTAGCATAACTGCTAGTTTTTAAACCCCCACACCCAACTCCCACTCTGTGACCAGTTAAAATGTGCAGCCTCTGCAAAGACTGACAGCAGTGGTTCCTGCAAAGAAGCTCCTGCACCAAGGGCTGATTCTATGTGCATATACTGTTGAAAAATGTATTGAATGCTGACGTGTTATTCTGCAGAAAGTCTCGCTAGCTTTGTATGACTGTTATGTGCGATAGTAAAAGGCTAAAGAACTGAATAAATAAAAAAGTTCTAAATCTGCATTACAGAAAGGCAGAAAAGAAGAATGTGGGATTGAATGGAGAAAAGAAAAAAGTGGGACGAGATAAAATAGACAACCATATGAGTGAGAGAAAGAGAAACAAGAGAAAGAAGCAAGGCAAGAAGTTTAGAAAGGAAAGAATACAAGGATGGAAAGGGAAGGAAGAAAAAGAGAAAAACAAGCATGAGCAGAAGGAAACACATAGATATTAATGACCATAAGCTGATTTCTGTATACCTAATTCTAAGGTAGCTTGTCATTAGGTGAAAGTAAAATTTCCCTCTGCAAAGTAATGCGTAAGTATGTACGGTCAAGCAGCTACATCATTGAGTAAATGTACTTCAACATTCTTTCCACCTCTTATCAAAACAAACGTCCTCTTCTGCAGCATGTTTCTGTAGAATAACACACTTACATGCATGTACTCTACTAACAGAATATAAACAGGTATTCTTCATACTGAGTATACCTGATATACTATGCAGTACTACATCAGCTTTTGTTACTGGGGGATGAGTTGAGATGGTTTTCATGATTATTGTTCACACTAGTTCATCCTGACTAACTGTACCCTCAATCTGCACAGAGGGACAACCGGCAAGGACATCAATACCATCAAGTCCCTGAGGGTCCTCCGAGTCCTGCGGCCTCTCAAGACCATTAAACGCCTGCCCAAGCTGAAGGTACAGTAATGCAATCTGTCACTCACCCTATTCATTCCTTTGAGAAAAAGGAGCAGGTGGTGCTGCAGATGGAGACAGTCTCACATACACTACCATGAGACAAATACATTTACAACATATCAAGACAGTATAGCTGAATCGAATTTGAAATTGTGTTTTGTGTGGACTATCTGTGCTGTTTGACCGTTGGGCTATTCTGGGTTGTAGAAGGACACAAATACACACATTTGCTGTAAGTTAATGAGCATTGCTTCCATTACTGGAGCGATTCTGTGCACCAAGATACAGGCACAGTTACAGGAGGTAGACAAACCCACTGAGAAAATCTGTTCTAAGCAAACCCTCAACATGTGTTGGCTCGAAATGTGGCTCTGAAAAGTTCAAAGTTACTAGTAAGTGTGGAATTTAAAAGGGCTTGTGACCTCCCAGATGTGAACAAAGAAACATTAAATCAACAGTGTGTAAAAGTTTTATCATTATAACATATTTTATATCTTCATGGCATATTTTTTGGTTCATAAAAAGTTTATTTTCACATCTCAGTAAAAATCTTTTTTTAATTGATGATTTTTTGTAATTCTTCAGACTGAGAAAAAAATCTTAAGCTGCATAAAAGGTGTATGAACTGAAAAATATGCTCATCAAGGCAAGACACTCAACTGTATCCTCTGCGGCAGCCGATCATCCAAAAGTAAGGGATCTGACAAAAGATGAAAGATCTGATTGGAGTAACAGAAGCGAGGTGATTGAGGCAGATCAGAGCTGACAGACAGATGTTCTTCCATAGTGGGACAGAGGACAGGCTGGTGGAGGAGGGGAGAAAAATGCTCTGTCTTCACTCTGGAGACAAAAGCCTTGATGGCGATCATTCATGCAGTAGCACATTCATTGGTGAGATTGCACACCGTACATGTCAAGATAGATAGTCAAAGCACTTCATCTTGCAGAGGGATCACAGCACAAACTGACAGGAAAATAACTAGAGTGAGAGATAATGAGTGACAGGCAGGTACTGTAGATACAAAGACAGGTGTGTTCATGTACCCAGTAAGCTCATCTGGTAGTCAAGTCAAAAGACTTGTAGACAGCAGCGCTATTAAAACATTTCAACAATGTCAGACATCTTTTGGCCAACGAGACATTGAAATTAGTAGAGTATATTAAATTCATGGTCTTCCGTGCACCCCACCCCCACCCCCCACCCCGTGGACAGCTGCTTGTTTGCACATCCAACAGCTATGGAGGAACGTTAACTTTCATTTGGAGTTCTGTTTCTGACAACATGAGAAATTTAAGTCAAATATTCAGGATTCTTTCAGCTCTGTTTTGCTCTACAGCAGTACCGTGTCTCTTAAGCTGCCAGATGCTGCACTATTTTTCCCACCTAGTGTAGATGTTCTCTGTCTCCCATTTATTGCTGAGCAGGAGGTGTTAAACCTTCTGGGAAGAGAGTGAATTCAGCTATTTCTGCCTCACATTTATTAATCTTTGTCTGTGTCAAAATATTTTCCAGGCGGTGTTCGACTGTGTTGTAAACTCTCTGAAGAACGTTCTCAACATCCTCATCGTGTACATCCTCTTCATGTTCATCTTTGCTGTTATCGCAGTTCAACTCTTCAAGGGCAAATTCTTCTACTGTACTGATGAGTCCAAGGGTCTGGAGAAAGACTGCAGGTACATTATCCAAGCCTTTATCATATTTCCCTAATGTCTTAAATCATTAGTTAGGAAACTGACTTTGTACTGAGACTCTATCGTTATACCTCTGCATACAACCATGATGGTTGCCACTTATGTCATCGTATGTATTTATACTGAAAATTTCTGGTTTCAGTCATCTGGTCATCTGTTGTCAGTGTTTCTGTCTCTCGTGCCTTTTCTCTCTCAGGGGTCAGTTTCTGGACTATGACAGGGATGACGTAGAAGCTCAGCCCAGAGAGTGGAAAAAATATGAGTTTCACTATGACAACGTCCTCTGGGCCTTCCTAACACTCTTCACCGTCTCCACTGGAGAGGGCTGGCCACTGTAAGTCAAAACTACGCACACATCACCATTATTACATTCATAAAATATCACTTTATTTCAGCTGTGCAGATAACAATTTCTATTGTGAATATGAAACCAATATATCAGAGACATAAAATGACTGAGGGTGAATGTTTGAGTTTTTTTCACTGAAATGCACTCAGAGCACCTGGAGGCAGACAGTACAGCACAGATTCAACTCAACTGATTTCTCCCAGTCTTAATTACTGTGTGTTCTCTAAAGAACTCCGTACCTCAGCTAAAGAACCATGAACATATTCATTAACACTGTCATCTCTGTCAAGGAAGTAGTATGGCTGTTTGCTTATTTCCTTCATTGTACTCACCTGAAAGTGAAAAGTCAATTGTTAAAGTGGCTCAGTGACCACAAGAAATGACTGAATCTTACATTACTTTTTAGTAATCAGAGTAAAGCACTGATTTTTATATGTTTATTAAGAATGAAATGACCTGAAATGAAGGGATGTCAGTGAGTGACAATGAGTGGAGCTGATGTGACTGACTGTGATTGATTCCAGCTCTTAACACTCCCACTGAGAATTTTTGATTATAGATTCTGTCTTATCTCAGACTGTTTGCAAGTATGTGTTTGGCAATGAATATAACAAAGACTAGGTCCAGTATACACCCTAGTGCCGCATTCACGTCATGTGAGATTGATGGAGAAATAGGAAACATTCTGAGTGATTTAGAGGAGTTGTATGATTGCCATGTTTATGCATTCACAGTAAAAAATGCATGGTGAAATCATGTTACCTGGTCAGGAGTGATGGCTCCTTTTTGGAGGCATTCAAAGTTTCATAGTTTTTCACCACGGTGTCTTTGAAGTGCCCTCAGATGCACATTGTGATAGTAATTCGGTATTTTTTGCTTAGTCGCTTTTAACTCAACCTGTAGCTCTCCATTTGACCATGGGGTGTTGCAGTGTCACTCTTTCATTGTTGTTTGTGGATGCAGTGAACAAAGCCAGATCTTGAGAATTAACTCACCATATTTCATCATCAAGGAATTGATTATATATTACTATATTACTGATTATAATCTGCTCCATTGAAACGCTGGGTTGCTAGTTAGTACAATGGTTAATGTGGGTAACGCTGCACCTCAAGTCACTGAAATAGCAACACAATGCACAGTATGCAGCAATTAAGAAGACAACTTCTTATGGGAACACTCCCTCTATTTTTCTACTGTTGTGAGCCATTTCAACAAAATAATCCAACACCTGACATAGAAAAAACTCACAATTGCTATCTCTCTGCACCTTTGGCCTCTCGATGTTCTCACCTGTAGGGGAATTTGCCATCACAGCCACATCACTGTACCTTACTGTAAAAAGCTACTTATAACCTACACCTACAGCCATTTATACTGTGATGCATGTCATGGCATGAATAAAGAGCAACCATTACAAACGTAATTTAACCAAATCATTACAGCACATGCCACATAACTACAATATCCATGGTTCAATTCCAGCTGGGGACCTTTGTTGTATGTTTTACCTTGTCCTTCTGTCATCCTATGTATTCTTTCTACCTCCCTACCTGTCTTTATTAACTCACTGTTAATAAAGGCAAAAAAGATCACAACAAGACAGAAGTCATTTTAGGGTTTTGCTGTTTTTCAAAGCCCTAATACGCAGGCCAGGAGAGTTTGGCTCACTCTGAGAGTTGGGTGAATATACATTGAAACTCAGTGGACTTTTTGAGGGATATTTTATAAAAATATGTTGACAAAGTCTGACGAGAATAGATCAGAGAAAGCACTTAAAATCAAAGAAAGCATTACTGAGGGATGAATCAGTTCACCAGTTCCCTCTTTCCAGGGTCCTGAAGCACTCTGTTGATGCCACCTACGAGGATCAGGGACCCAGCCCAGGCTTCCGCATGGAGACATCCATCTTCTATGTGGTCTACTTTGTGGTTTTTCCCTTCTTCTTTGTCAACATATTTGTGGCTTTGATCATCATCACCTTCCAGGAGCAAGGAGACAAAGCCATGGCAGAGTGTAGCCTGGAGAAAAATGAGGTGAGATAATAGTGGAAAGTGCCGCTTTTTCTTGGTTTTTATCCTGGAAAACAATACCCCCGAGAGAGTCCCCCCCCCATTCCCCCTACACATGCTGATTATCAGCACTTGCTTCTGAAGATGTTTGTCTCTTGCATCACAAAAGTTTTCTTCATTAGAAATCAGAGCACATGCTGATCCACTTCTTAATATCTCTTCCAGGCAATTTACATCTAACATGATTTACAATTTCCTCAAACAGGATAAAGCACTAAAAACAGCCTCTCTTCATCTCCACTTCACAGGGACTATTCTCACTTCTTTTTGTATGTAAAATACTGGCTAGTGATCAGAGACCACATCTTTTGATATTACAAAATGCCCAGACAATCCTCTAGTGGCATGCCAGCTGTCTTTTCATGTTATTATATTTAATTCCCATCACTTTTCTCTTCTCCAAGGGTGTGAAGAGTGAAGTCCTCTATCAGAGAGGATTCATACACAATCTGCTTTTGTTGACTTTGTCTGTGTTTTGTTTTATTTTCATCAAACAGAGAGCTTGTATTGACTTTGCCATCAATGCAAAGCCACTGACAAGATACATGCCGGAGAACAAGCAGTCCTTCCAGTACAAGATGTGGAAGTTTGTGGTGTCCCCTCCGTTTGAGTATGCTATCATGACTTTAATTGCCCTCAACACGATCGTGCTGATGATGAAGGTCAGTGATTCTTCCTGCTAAGTGCCAATCCTGCCAGTGCAGCCAGAAACAGTAGTGTATTGGCTCTGTGATACTTATTCAGTTCCCAATATAATGCAACACACTGTTAGAATATTAAAAAGGGCTGCAGAAGCTGTTTTCATAAATCTGGACCATTTAATAATTTAGTTCTTATGACTTAAAATTACAATAACAACACTGGTCTGACCTTGAGACATGATCCACATTTAAAAATCAAACATCACCAGCACTAACACAAAAATGTGCCAAACGCTGCTTTCTGAGAGAAGCCGTCATGTTTTGGCAGTTTCTTTACTCATCTACTCAGAGGAGAAAATCTCTGTGGGAATGAAAGAGCCAGTTTGGGTAATGCAGGGTGGTACTAGACAACAGCTCTGCTTGCCCGGTGCTTGTGTTTTTATTTTGTCAGATTATGTCCATAAACTCTTACTTAAAGTATAATATGTTGTTTAAAATCAACCAGCAGCAAGAAGCAGTACAGAAAAAATGAGCAATATTGATTGACCTGTAGTTATTTATTTATGCACTATTTGGCGGTTTAGTTTGTTTACAGGAGTAGCACATTAAAAGCCAGGAGCACTGTTCAGATATACTGTTTGAAAGAAAGGTTTGTGAATCAATACCAGTTTCATTTTATCCTTTAAATATAAGGCTATTGCCAACAGCTGTAGACTGGGAGCAGCTACAGTGAGTGTCTTGTGCTAACACAATCCGTTAACAGCATCTGTAAACCTCACGTATAGCTCATATACAGGACTGTTCTACTGTTATATCTTTCAACATGTATATTCAGTGTGCATTTTTCTCTCTTTCCTCAGTTCTACGGCGCTCCAGAAATGTACGAGTCTATGCTGAAATACTTAAACATCGTCTTCACAGCGCTCTTCACACTGGAGTGCATCCTCAAGATTATTGCCTTCGGTCCACTGGTGAGCTGTCAAGACCATATGCTGTGCTGCACTCTGCAAACGCTAGTTAATTATTTACTGTTGTTTTGTGTTTCTGTTTACACACATGATGGAATATGTCTTGTGGGATATGAAAAACAGCTAGAGAAATTAGATTTTGACTGCACTGAACTACTGTAACTGTCCTTGTAGTTCTCAGTTAATTAAATCTTTGTGAATGTTAGAATTATTTAAAAGAATTGTTTTTATTTGTGGTCTTTAGCATCAGCATTTAGAGAATACACAGCTAGATTTCTTGAAGGATTGTGATTTTAACTGTATATAAAAATAATGTCAGAGGATTTATAATATATCAACAAACAGTACGTAAAAGGTGCAAAATGATATGTGTAAATTAAATTAAATTCAGGGGAAACCAAAACAAAAAAAAAGGCGATGAATGGAAGACTTCACAAAAAGAATAAATCTCCCAACATGGGGCCGTCTGGCCTGCAGCGAAGCATTTCATCTTTGGCTCTGTTCCATTTATGAGGCCCATTTATTAAATAGCTTTTCTCACACACCACTTACCTCCACCTGTTTAGCCCAGATGGATGGACTCACATCTGCTGGTACTGTATAAACATTTAGCTCCTGCATCCCTTTAGACTGCAGCTGTAGGGCCTGGAGGTAGCCTCTGCCCTCAGGAACTGGTTGACTGACCAGTCTGAAGAGATCAAGGCTCCAGGCAGCAGCTCAGCAGTGTATGCAGGAAAATGTGTCATCATTTGTGTGTGTGTGTGTGCTGTGTATATGCACATACATATTTGTGTGACTCAGAGGATATCTACAGAACCTTTAGAATTTTGAATGAACCCTCTGTGCAACCTAATCTCTCCATCTTCTTCATCTTTTAGAACTATCTGAAAGCAGCGTGGAATGTGTTTGACTTTGTGACTGTGCTGGGATCCATCACAGATATCTTGGTCACAGAGATTAAGGTAAGAGCAGTGGAGCTGTAGCAATCGTGGCCCCTTTGGTCCTCAGAGTCATTACATTAATCAGTCTCCCACAGTTCACTTTGTACATGCATATTGGTCTTGGCCTTTGTGCATGCTTACAGCTGCAGGAACTACAGTCGAGCCAGGATAACTGTTACAATGGTAGATGTAAAAGTTAAACTAGAACCTTACCTTTTGGAGGAACATGTATATATATATACAGTATACTGTATATATATACACACACAGTACATACATATGAATGGTATTAAACGTCCCTGTAGCTGAAGAACTCTTTCTGATGAAGTCACCTGGAAGAGTTCTAGAGAATCTGGTTGCTCCTACTGAGTCAACCTGCTCCTCCAGAACTCCACCAGATGACCCAAAAACCTGCAGATGATGTCACCTGGAGGAAAGTGAGAGATATTTTAATACAGGAAAGACATAGGTACGTTTAATGGCATTCATATACATGTACTCCCTAAACTCAAACATTGGAAGCAACTTGAAAATCTGTGAAAATGCCCTTTAGCTTATACAGCACATGGAATATAATTTGCATTACCTTCACCAGCAATTATTGTCTTTATTAGTTAGCCTAACTATTTTTTTTTTTTACCTCTGAATTTTCTATAAAATGAAATGAAACTTTTTCCAAATATCATAAACACATCTTTAAGTTGCTTGTTTTTTCACCAACAGTTTTAAACCCAAAGATATTTAATTCTCCGTAATGAAAAGAAAACATCAGATGCTGAGTCTTTAACACATTGACAACATGAAGAATCTATTTCAGCTTCAGGATCATGGACGCAGAGGTCATGCTTTGCTGTGCGTCCAGAGTCTCAGACCTTGAATGCAAAGTGCAGTCAAGAAAACAAAGAACAGAAATATTAAATCATGAAAATCAATACATTAGGCAGACGCAGAGCAACAGGTGGAATGCTGACGTTATTCCAGTTCTTCAATTGAATTACAGCAGATGAAAAATGGACAAAAGCATTTGATTGTGGAGACAGAAGACTGAGGCTGGGTACTTTTGTTTTCTGTGTGGTGAAGTCAGTCTTGTTTTGTGACTTTTACTTCATGTGATTATTAGTCTTCTTTTCTGTCTCTTTTCTCTCGCTTTCTCTGTTTTTTCCTCTTTCGCTGTTTCCATCTTCTGCTGTGTCTTTCTTGGTGCCTGTGCCCTCACTCTGCCCCTTTTGTCACATGTGACACCTCTAGACGGTAAGTGGCTTTTCTTGTTGGCTGCTGATTTTGTCAATTTTCACCTGTTAGTGTGTGTTGTTTTCTCCTAGGGTCTTAGTTTAAAATGTCTTAACTACTGAATCCATGATATGACATGATATAAAAGAAGAAGACCTATTAAACTGTTGTTTAAATGTATGCTTTTACAGGGACACGTTAATCTACAGTCATTTCAGTTGCTTACGATCTGATGTAAAAAAAACAAAAACAAACATTCTTTGGATTGCAATTAGATTACATTATATCATCCTCGAGCATGCTGTTGTGCTTGTAAAAAAATTAGCCTTAACAGCCTCAGTTACTTGTTGACTCACATTTTTGCAATGCAAGTGTTTAACACTTCAGCATTAATTAAACATTTGAAAACATGATTAATTTAAAAGTGAGTCTGTGTAACTTTAGTGTAACAGTGGCCCCCTCAAGCACAAGTAACAGTCACGCAAAAGATCAGTACAGTCAAAATGTCAGCGAACTGTCTCTGCTATGGTACTTTCACAGCAATATCTGTTTAAAATTTTCTAACATTAGCCAGTATAAAGTTGTCCCAGACCAGACAGTACTGCAGCAGCAGAACTTCTAATTGGAAAAACTTGGGCTAGAGCGTGTTTTATTGCATATGAATTCTACCTTTATCTCTTAAAGGGCAAATGTGAAATTTCTTTTCCTGGAGGTTGCATATTTTTGCTTTAAATCTTTATAATTTGAGATTACTTGAACACCTCACAAAGTCTCTGTTTAATCTCCCAGGACAAATTGATCAACCTGAGTTTCCTAAGGCTGTTCAGAGCGGCTCGTCTCATCAAGCTGTTGCGGCAGGGATACACCATCCGCATCCTGCTTTGGACCTTTGTTCAGTCTTTCAAAGTGAGAAAACACACAGTAGCCTTAACATGTACACATACAGTATGTGTCCCCGGACACTCATGTAAATCATATTAATGAGTGAGCAAACTGTATTTATAGAAAATGATTTTGGCGAGAAATAAGTGAATAAGAATGAAGATGCTTCATGCATTAGAGATATTAAAAGATTGATTTGTTGTTGAATAAATCACACGAATTGCAAAAAGAGGGTTCAAATTCTCACAGTAACGAAATGCAGAATCTCTCTGTTACCGTTGAAATCGAACTGAATAGCTCCCAGCAGACAGCAGTTTGGATTTTCACACCGTGCTGGTTTGCACTCTAAATCCTCTGGGACAAGTTGAGATAAATGCGGCGCACCAGGCTGTGGCTAAGGGAATTCAGCGGCTTTAATGTCGGTGGTGAGAGCTTTTAAGCCCAGTGAAAATGGACAGTAGTTGCAGAGTGTTAAAAGGTGGCTATTTAATTACAACAAACGTTTGCCTCCTCCTTGCAGCGATATAAATAGCTGGTTAAAAGAACTGACTCTGCAGGTCAGGTCACTGAAATAAGACTGTAAAATTTTATAAGGGCACTAGCCCACTTTGTGTGTGTTTGTGTATAAGAGCTATGTGGACATTTGTTGTAACATGTATCTATTTGTGCTAGCATATAAGTGTCTCTGTAATGTGTATTTAGCCTGTGTGTATGTGTTTCTTTTTAGGCTCTACCGTATGTCTGCCTGCTCATTGCCATGTTGTTCTTCATTTATGCCATCATTGGAATGCAGGTAAGCTGCAACATGACTAACTGGACAAATATGGGCAGTACTTGAGTTACATGTCCTCGAATCTCCTAAAACAAAACTACAGTCAGAAACCAGTTAGCTTAGCAAAAAGTCTAGAAAGATAAGCCAGCTTAAAATAATGCATTGAACCAGATATGCATAGCTAATTGGATGCAGTTGGATAAGTTGATGTACAGGATCTATTCCTGGTGTACAGTTTCTGTGTACATTCTGTATTTGACTGCTGTCAGGTCTCCAGAGCCCTGCAGCCTGTGGTTTTAGACCAGTAGGATGGACATGCCAAGAGGCAAATTAATATTTAAAAAGAGGCCTGTGGGTTCTTTTAATGGACTTTTTCTTGGGTCTCTGTTAGAGGATCAGGCAATTACTGTGTTACAGTAGTCTGGCTTTACATTTTGGAGTTTGCTTTCAGTAACATCACCTGCTCTCTCGGTGTCTCAGGTGTTTGGTAACATTGAGCTAAACGAGGAGACCGCCATAAATCACCACAACAACTTCCAGACCTTTTTCCAGGCCTTGACCCTTCTCTTCAGGTAACCCTGCTTCCATATTCTAAACAATTTTACACAAATAATCCAGTTACCACTTACGTCTGCTGAGCGATCTTTACATCTGTGTACATGGGTTTGTAACTTTCTGTGATTTGTGTGTCTTTCAGGAGCGCGACAGGAGAGGCGTGGCATGAGATCATGTTAGGGTGCCTCAGTAACCGCCATTGTGATAAGCTCTCGGGAACTGCAGGGAAGGAGTGTGGAAGTGACTTTGCGTACTTCTACTTCGTCTCCTTCATCTTCCTCTGCTCATTTCTGGTCAGTATGAAGGAAAACAGAGGCCTGTCCTATCTGATCGTACCCTGAGTGTTCTGATTGAATGGCATTATGGTTCACAGAAGTTTGGTTTTGCATGTTCTTAGTTACAACTTTGGTGAACTTAATCATATTTACATTATTGTTGGAAAAGCTCATTATTTTTGTTTTCGCTGATGACCCAGAGGCTTTCATTATTCCTTCTGTGAGCAGACCCTGTTCACAGTTTACAGGAAACAAGGTCTTCTAGCACTGAGCATGGATCAGAAAAGTTCAGTCAGTTAGAACAAAGTAAGGAGAAAAATTGGGAGAAAATGCAAATGAGCTTTAAAATAATGTGACAAAATGCCTCTAAGTAACCTAAAGTAATCACTCAGTTAAACCACAGCGTTTGCTTTGTAAATGGGATTTTGATCAGAATCTCACTGGGATTTTGTATTATTTTGTTTGAATATCACACACTTTTCAAATACAGTTATTAATACTCACAAACAATGAACACAGTTATGTACCCCCAGACAGAGAGCTCTAATTATTGCCAGCAATAGCAAAGTGTCATTATGGGGCTGTGCTGTTCCCCTCAGTGTAGTTTCAGAAAGACTGAAAGAATTACTGCATCTCCCAGGATGTTAGGAAATAAAGTACATGCTCCACAAAAAGGTTAATAGTAATATGGAACAAATAGTTTACATTTTGGGTCTGACAGCTTTTAAATAGAAATACTTAGGTTACATCTAAACTTATCTAAATCTAATTTTCTAATGATTATTTTCTACTAAAATAAAGTGTTTGTTTGTATCAGCATACAAAGCAAAAATTTACTGTAATCATTCATTTATTTTTTGCACTTATGATTTCATTCATCAGATGTTGAACCTCTTTGTCGCTGTCATCATGGACAACTTTGAGTACTTGACCAGGGACGCCTCCATCCTGGGACCTCATCACCTTGATGAATTCATTCGGGTGTGGGCAGAGTACGACCCTGCTGCCTGGTATGTGCTTCTGTTATTTTCTATCTTCTACAGATACAGTCCCCAGTGTTAGGCATGTCGGAGTTAAAGATGAGGGGGGTACTTTTTGAAATAGAGGAAAGCTGGAAAGAGGAAACGCTTAGAATAAATTCTAGGTTCCAGCAGAATGACTGTGTGACGTGGAACTGGAAAAATCCTGTCTTACCAGTGGTGAGTGAATGACATTAAGCTGAGCCTACAGTGTTGGCTGCCGCTGGTGATGAGCCCCCTGTTGGCCGATCGGATGCATGTAAATCCAGTGTTCTGCTCAGCGTCCACTCAGCCCTCCTTGCCACTAAGCCAGCAGACTGCAAAGCTCCGCGCTCTGTCACTGTAATGTGACGAGAAACTATTCCTATCCCACCAATGGGGGCATACAGGTTTATACCAGCGCCCTCTCTGCCCCTTACTCCCACACTGTTTAACTCGACTAAAGCATAATGGAAGTTTTGCGTGAAACAGTGTGAGGAGTAATCTGTCTCAGATTATGTAAGGCTCATTAAGTTTAACGAAGGCTTCACAGGAACCTTGTCAGTGAGTCAGGACTCCAGTAGAGGTGTGAAATGTGAAATATGAAATTGCCATCACCTGACAGGCATTACGGGGGAGGAATTATTTATTTCTTTGAATATAAATGAGCTGCTCTCAGAAGTGCCTACAGTAACATTCAGCATATTTCCAACTGCTTTAACTCATAATTATGGCAGAGTGCAACATGGAATATATGTAAGGCCCCAAATTTTTTTCACAGGTTCTTTTTACCAGATGGAACTTCTGGATTTTCTCATGGATTTTATGTCTCTCACACAGCCATAAGTTGTTTTGTTTTTCAGTCCAAAAAACATGACAGTTGTGTTGGCAGCAAAGCCAGGACTACGTCTTAATTGTTCCTGAGAATTTGAGGATTTTAGAGGAAAGTTTAGATTCTACAATTTAGAATTTACACATTTTTTTTGTAGTTTTAGGCCAACAAAGGAAATCTAAGTTAAAGAATTAAGCAAGTAAGAGCTGTATGTGGAAGGAAACGGGCATTGTATCAATTTAAATTATATCAGCATTTGAAATGTAATCACTGATGAAAAGTTAGTTCTGAAATTTAGATACTACTTATTTTACTAAACTAAAATATTTGGCTTTGAAAAATAAATTCATGAATTTGTGGGACTATTCGTGGGGTAATATTCAGAATTTTTTAAGGTTTTCCTACAAGTATCTGGTCCTCCCCTGTGGCCTGTCACTGAGCCCTTGAATGTTTGTGAAATGCACAGAGGCAGCCATTTCCCCTCACAGAAGGCAGTGTCTCTGGCTTGCCTCCAACATCTACGACTGGCCAAATCCAATAGTAGTCAGTAGTAGTCAAACAGTTTGTCCAATAGAACCCAAGGCTGTTGAGTTCCCCGACTGAGCTGGGGGTTTTCCCATCCCTGGTTGTCCCTGGATTTTTGGTCACATTTATCTATGATGGCGTTTGTTGTTTATTGTTGCAGCACTATCGAAAATCTGCTTTTCTGAACCACATGACTGACGTTTTGTTACCTGACAGGCCAGAGGTCGGATCAATTCCATTCAGGCTCGACTGCTTTTCCTGTGTCCCTGGTCCAGTATTGTATTTTCAGTCTGAAATTTGAGTTCACATACTAGACTAAAATTGAGCTACTTGAAATAGAAAATATTCAATATAGTTTTTTAATATTAATGTCAATTTCTATCTGAATTAGATAATAATAAATATTTCAGCTTGAAATTGAAAATATCACAGTGTGAAATTCAGAAATATAGTATATAGTATAAGTTAAATATTTCAGTTTAGTAAATTCGGTAGTATTTAAATTTCAAAACTAACTATTCATCAGTGATTACATTTCATAATGTGTTATTCAAAAGCTGATATAATTCAAATGTTACTGTCATGAATTTCACAAAATGGTGGACCCAAATACAAGCCAGAACAAGTGGGTTTTACAATAATGGAATAAACGTACACAACAGAAAAACAGAATCACTATCAGCGGAGGGCAAAACCAGAGTAACAAACTAAGTAAACACTACAGAACAATTCTGAGAAACATGGCGTGGTGACAAGGTAGGGCCATGAATTAAAACATTGTAGAGCATGGTGGGTAACAAAGCACGTTGACTAGCCTAGGACCTGAACTAACCAACTTACATAAGTGATGGATGACCAGCAGGGTAAACAGCAGCATGAGCATGAACACAACAGGTTGCATAACAAGAAGACAACAGGGTGATCAAACTGCAACAGCAGGATGATCTGACAATGACAGACTGAAAGTGCAGGGTATTTATGCTGTGTGGCTTGATCAGCTAAAGAGCTGCAGCTGGAAATAGTCTGGGTGTGAATGTAGAGTGAGTGGGACTAGAGACGGGACTGACCTGACCACGCGTGACCAGGTGAGGGAAAACGGGGGAAACAAAGAAGCAAGTAACCAAAAACAAAGACATAAAAGACATAAACCGTGACAGTTACGATGCTGGTTTGCTTCTATACTTTTCTTCCTGACATTGTGAACTGAGCTTTGAAACTTTGATCATCATGTGATATGTAAACTAAATAATTTACACATGTAGCCAAAATTCACTAATGACAGATTATTATACATAGATGTAATGAACTGACCTGTTACCTAACCTCTTCAACATGTCTCATCTTTTTCAGTGGGAGGATATGCTATCAGGATATGTACAAATTGTTGCGTTTTATCTCGCCTCCCCTGGGCCTGGGGAAGAAGTGCCCTAACAGGGTGGCTTATAAGGTTTGAACTCCCACACAGTCATTTTGTTTTCAAAGGGACTGTGATGGTTTTAGACTGTGAATGTCTGTTCTCATTCCCTGCGGTGCCAGAGAATGACCTGACCACACATGCATACAAACATGCATTGATCCTCCACTAACCAGCTGGCAGGTAACCATGGCGAGTGCAGGAAACAATGCCGCAAGTCAGGCTCAAACAACAGGCATCAGATGCGATGTCTAAGATATTTCCCTGCTTCTAAACAGAGGAGTGAATGAAGAGTGGGACGTGAAGAGAGAGAGCATTGTGTGCTTTGTTTCCAGTTTGGTTACTGCTGATGTCTCTTAGCTGATGTCTCTTAGCATGCAGAAACAGAGGGCATCTTAAAGGTATACTCCACTGAAAATCTGAAATACCAGCTGATGTATATACAGTATGAACCAGAATCATGGCAAAAAAGAAGAGAATGAAATAAATCACATCTCCACCGATGATCCATATACTCACTACATCCCCAAAGCCACACTACTGAACTGTATAGAGACGCCACCTGTCAGTAAACCATAAAGATCACAGATTGAAAAAGAAAATGTTTTAGAAAATAAATACCATGCAACAAACTGTATGTTAAACCACATTAGTAAAACAAATGTTAAAAAACAAATCAAATCAGAGACGATTGTCTTTTTATTAAGTGATATTAAGTGACAGATTTCACTTCATTACACCTTACCCTAAGGAGTTAATGCCTCTTTACCCTTTGCACAGTGTACACTTGATTTCCTCTTCCCCATTAAGTCCAACGGGCCCTGCTCATTACATGTGTAGAAGTTCTTGAGGCTTCATTACTAACTCCATGACAGGTGAGCTTTAATGTATTACTCTAATGTATTACTCCCAATAAAAATCTTGATAATACAGAGTGTCATTTGTAGTGTGTGTAGGGGGAAAGGCATCATAAGACATGCAAATCTGCTGCATGTAGATGTCTAATAATATCGTAGTTAAGTGGCAATATTATTGGTATACTGATCATGAGGATCATCTGTAGAGATGTGGTTTATGTTTCAAGAGAGATTTATGAAGTTTCTTTGGACATTTTGATTCTTTTTTCCAGTGTGAAACTGGGTTACCACTAGAACCCAAGGTACTAACTTTTTAGGTTCATCATTCAGGCCTATAGCTGATACTAATACTGAAACTATTAATACTGAAAAGACATATTTCTAGTGGAGTACTCCTTTAACGTAAAATGCGCTCATTCTCAAATGCATATCTTCCACCAGGCTCCCTTCATCCAGCATCTCTGTACGGGGAATCCTTCGGAGCTTCCTCCCTTCCTTCTTCCTTTTGGGATCCATTCCTGAACCTGTAAATCCAGCTGGGATGGCATTCCAAATCATAATATCCTGGAAATCTTATTAACAAGGATTTCTGTGTTTCCTTCTTCTTTCTTTCCATTCTCTTTTTTAATTTTGCCCCTTTATGTTCTGATGTATCTTCCCCTATCCCTAACCCTGATACCTTCTCACCTGGGAAATCTTCATCCCTCCTTCCATGGCCTCTCACCGGCTTTCCCCCCGGGAAGTGGCCGCATGACTTACTGTGATATGTACAAGATGCTTCGCGACATGTCCCCTCCACTAGGTTTGGGAAAGAAATGTCCACCCCGAGTCGCCTATAAGGTAGAATCACTCCTTCCTTCACCTTCCCCTCCCTGTTGCTGGTTCCCTGCTTTAGGCTTCTGTCAGTATGTCACAGTCACTTTCGTCAGGCCTGCTGTTGTGTTGTTCTTTCTGTTTATCAATGAAACTCTGTCCTGCTCTTTGAGGTACAATATTGTATGCTCTGTTGATCTACTGTTTGACCATGTAACACCAACAAATAAAACTAGATCAGAGAGCTGAGCAAAACCATATTTGACACATTTCTTCAGTTTTCTTTGTGAGAAAGAGGCTCCCCAAAAAACTGCACCAGGTGCTGGTAGAAATTGAAAGTAACTGTAGGGGGCTCTGCAGAAAAGTGATCATGTATAATGTAAAACAGGTCACCAGTTACGTTGAACCCGAAGAGAATTATTGCTGCAGCTCTATGGAGGTCTGTGGAACTTTTTAGCTTCTTGTGGCTCTTTTAGCTTTCCATCTGTCTGCTTAGCAGCTAGCAGCTGAATAATCCACAGTTACCAACAACTAGCTGGTGGAACACCTAGTAGCATATTTATTCTAAGGAGAGAACCTATTTATAACCTCAAGAGTGTATGTTTCCCAATGCCTACCTCAAGTGTAAAACTTCACTTTCCAGCTAGCACAAGGTTGAGATTTTTGCCTCAAAGTGAGTTGGTCTGCCCACATTTAGTACAAATATTCACAATCTAGGATGAATTGTAAAACAATTTTTATAGCACCATCGTCAGATCAGAAATTCTCTTTGTTAAATACTATTGACCAAATAAATTTAGTTGCTGTTTGTAGCTGAAATCTGACATTCCCTTTAGTCTCAGGCTTTCTGTTCAGTGCTACTTAGCAAATGTTAGCATGCTAACATGCAAAACTACAATGTTGAACATGGTAAACATTAAAGGAACAATATGTCATATACTGTACTTACTATAGTGAATAATAAAATGACCATTACAGGTCACCACACAGTAAAGTAACAACTTCTCACATGTGGTGGATGTGTACATAGGTAACTGCTGACACATTAGGTAGTTTTAGCATTCTCTTTTCCTTCTAGTAGTGGCCAAAATTTGGTTGTAGCAGCTGATTTTCAAATTTGTTTACAGATTACAGTGAAATTTATCAGGTGTCAAGTGATTCAGTGCAGGATCTCATCTGGATTCAGAGTCTAATCAGGATTTCACCGTGTCGATATGTGAGGACACTTAATGTCTTCTCATTGGCTCCTGCACTGACTTGAATGAAAGGGAACCTGTTACATGTGTCCTATGATTATGGGACACATGTAACACATGTAACTTGTATGCTAGTGAAGTCAAGTATGGGGCTCAACAATGCTCAGGTAGGGCCTGCACCAGCTGCTTACCTTTTAGCATTCAGCCTTAATGTGAGTGGTTCCAGTGCATGCACAGCTGTCGAAGTGAATCACATTTAAAGCAGCCCTGCCCTTGCCCCAGTTAAAAATGTCTTGGTCTGACGTGGTTGCATCTCCAAATATAACTCTTGTTTTTGTGAATCGACAGGGAGAGATATGAACAAAAAGACAGAGAGAGCAGCAGAGCACTTGAGAGCAAGGCTAGCATGTTTTCCTCATCCCAATTTTTTCCATCTGACTATTTTGATACATTGGTCATTAATGAACACATCTCCCCCTGAATTCTCCTCATTACTTTCTAGTTTCCACTTTTATGTTCTGTCCTCCAGCTAAGCTTCACTCTCTCTTGAATAATCATTCTTTCAGCCTTAGGATTTCTGCCACGTCTTCCCCTTCTCTGTGTATCACTTTGCCTCTATGTGTGTGCATTTTATACTTTTTAAAGGTGTCTTTCAGTGAATACACTAACTTCTTCTCTTTATCTCTTCAGTCTTTGCCTCTCAAATCATCATCTATATTGTTGTGCTCACAGAGTCATTATACAGTACCTCTCTCATTCCTCATCTCTATTTTGCTTCTATTTGGGTTGAAGAAAATGTGATCCGACACAATTTTCTTTTTTTTTTCACAAGAGTTTGCAGCAAAAACTTCTGATAGCTTTCGCTTTCGCCTTCTGCTCTTCACTTTTTTTTTCTGAGTTCTATATCCGAGCATGCTTCTGCCACCCCTCCAGCCTCATTGTGAATGTGCTGCACTAATTCAGGCATGCATGTGTCTTTGAATCATTTATTTGAAGCATTGAGCCATAGGCTCTACATGGCATAGGTTTGTGCTGTCAGTTTCTACATTGTACAATCAATAGCTGATGAATTTCTTATGAGTTTCATAATCTGTTGTACAAATAATAATATTAATCATTAATAATCCTTGCACTGCATAGAAACTGTTAACAGTGATTAGGTGATTTTAGTGCTAAAGAGTACACTGAAATATAAAGCTTTTTTAATTTCTATTTCTTTTTTTATTTAAGTCCAGAAAATAGAGCTTACAGTAACTTTTTAAATTTTGATCAAGCAACAGTTCAAAACACAAACACATTCAGTTTACAGTGACATAAAGAGAAAAAGATGTACGTTCACAAAGGAGCAGCCAGACCCTGAAAATGTTTGGTATTTTTGCTTGATAAATTGCTTAAACTATGAGCTCTTGATTAACATTTCTCTCAATTAGTCACTCAGTTTGTCACTGAATTGACTTATACGTATAGTTTCAGAATTAATTCTGTTTTTTATTTTCACCTTCATTTATTTTTTGACAAAACTTAACTTTAGACAAAAATTACATGTGAAACAAATAGTTATTTACAAGTCTGTTGCTAAGTATGGCTGAATATTGTAGTCACATGCTAGTGAATACCGTGTGTACTCATTAAAATAACTAGTTATGATTATTCCTCCTCTCCCTAGTGACCATGAAGTAATCTAGACCACAGTCCTGTGGTACATTTATTGTAAGGTGACATCAGCGGTCAGGGTTACAGTAGCAATACAAAGTTGGGATATTTCAAGTTCCCCCAGTGTTTCCTTGTATGTAAACACAGTAACCCATAATCAACCCGCACACAGCCCAATTTTGAAGATATCCACTTTGTTCAGCTCAGGCTGATTAATCCTCATATTACAGTAGCTTTAGCTGATTTTTGTACTGAACAAGGGCTGTGGATGTTGCCCCCCCATCTTATCAGTCTGGTCTTGCTATGGTGGGCTCTTTACATCCAATATAGGAAGAAGGAATGACTAAATAGAAATATGGCATAACTGTCAATAAAAACATGGCATGAAAGTATTGTTTTACAATAGGTTCCAGTATTATTAAGTGTTCCTTTGCAGTGTGTCACAGAACTTAATCATATTTTAGCTTTTAGCAGAAGTCTGAATTTGAGTTTTGAGAATTTGAGAATTTCAGAGCTCCCTGCATTCATCTGTTTAGTGCTGTTAGCTTAAAAAGGGATAGCGTGAGCAAGGTGAACACAGAGAGTGAGGCCTTTGCTTAGATTGAAATGATTTGTCCAATCTTTTGGCAGTATTTAAATTATCTTAAAATAAAACTGATGATTTATCAAGCAAGAATCCCAAACACTGATAACTGCTTCTCCAAGTTGATGCTTGATGTTTTCTGCTTTTCTCTGTTGTATTTACTTAGATCATAGATTCAGAATATTCCTAATATGTGTAGATTAAGCTATTAATGGTGTAGTCAGAAAAATAATCAGATAAATCCATAATGCTAATAATGGTTATTTACAGCCCTAGCATGTGACATTGGTCCTTTATTTAACAGTTCTTTTAAATTAACAGGTTACGTGTGTCTATATGCTGAACTGACACTTTAATGAAATCATTGATTACTATATAATTTTTGATTAACTTTTAGATTTGATTTATTAATCTGGCTGATAACCAGAGTTTTTGATCCTCATTTACCTTGTAGTTACATCTGTAATCCAGACACTGTCTCTGAGCTGTTGATTGTTCCTGGTTCATGGTTCCTCCTCTTTTGCTTCACCTTTCAGCGATTGGTGAAGATGAACATGCCCATTGCAGACGACAACACAGTGCATTTCACATCCACGCTGATGGCCCTGATTCGCACAGCCCTGGAGATCAAACTGGCGTCAGGTGAGACACTAAAACTACAGAATCCAGAATCCCTCATGGCTGCACAGACAGCTTTGATGTTAATTTGAAGAGCATTGACGGCTGTGGTTCAGATTTGATTTGACATGTTTGTGGGCACACCCCCAGGGGTCTTGGCGCAGAGATTGTGTGACGCTGACCTGAAGAGGGAAATAAACCGAGTCTGGCCCAACCTGTCTCAGAAGACTGTCGACCTGCTGGTGACACCGCATAAATGTGAGCTACAGATCTGTTTGGGTTCTAATAGACTACCATAAGTTGTTTGCGCATCACATATTTCTATTTGCTTTTCTATCATCTATACGATAAGAAGCTCTTATTTCCTCAAGGCTTGACTGCTGTAACTCTCTTTACCTTGGTATCTCTCAGTCTGCTCTGAGCGTCTGCAGCTGGTGTAAAATGACCCTCTACGCTGTGGCTAGACTTATAACTGGAACAAAGAAAAGAGATTAGTACAGTCATGATTACCTGTCCTGAAGTCACTGCAGTGGCTTCCAGTCAAATATCGAATTGAGTTTAAGATTCTTTTATATGTTTTTAAAGTTCTTAAAGGACTAGCTCTCCAATACATTTTAGAACCCCTCTGCCCCTATGATAGGTCTGCAAGTCAGTTACTTTTAACTGTTCCTTCTTAAAGACTGGTAAGAAAGTTTGATCGTGCCTTTGCCGTAGCAGCCTAAAGCTTTGGAACAGTCTTTCTATCTCAATCAAAGAATCCATTAATATTTTAAAGGCTAAACAAAAAACTAATTTATTCTCTAAAGCCTGTGGGTGTTCTTAACTGTTTTTTTATTATTAAATTTGATGTCTTCTGTTATTTTTAGTTTTTTCATTTCATTTTATGGGATTAATATTTGTTTATTTATCTATTTTTTTATGTGTTATTGCTGAAGCTTTTGAAAATTTCAGTCAACTTTTTTTTGTTTTTAAGTGTTAAAATACTAATTAAGTTGAATTTATTTGATGTATTATATTATATTAAATTTTTTTCAAATTTTCTTTTTTTCCCCTCTTTCCTGGCTTCTGCTTTTGTCTTTTATTTGGTCTGTCTACTGTTAGTGAAACTCAGTTATATAATTTCTTCAAATAATCATACTACACTATTAAACTAAAATGTTTAGGACTCAACAGGCAAAAATATTTCATTAGATTGGTGTAGTGCATTAAAAGCCCTCTGTTTTTTAATGACATGACAGTACAGCTTGGTTCACACCCACACTGACCAGGCACATGCTGTACTTACCATCCGCTCTAAGTTGTACTTTGTTTTTCCTCTGGCACCATCTACTGCTCACATAGAGGAACTGCTTCTCTCTCTACTCTCTCCTCTTCTAGACAATGAGCTGACAGTGGGGAAGGTTTATGCAGCTCTGATGATCTTTGACTATTATAAGCAGAATCGTGCCAAGAGGCTCCAGCAGCAGAATTCTTCAGGGGGGCCTCAGGTATTTTTGTGATACAATTATGAATGTAAACAGCTCAGTGATGGTTTCACTAGGAAAACAGCTCTACTTAAAGGCTTTTTTAGGACTGACTAAACAAGATCGACATAACCCTGTAATATTTAAAGGGACACGTCCATCACATGTCCTATTTCTTTGTTTTTTGGTTGATTATGTTTATGTTTAAATATGTATCTGACCTGGTGAGAAATGTAGTTTTAGTAACACAATACATACATTTTAATTAAATATGCTGATGTTGATCACTTTCATTTTTGTTATTTTTACAAAGCTGATTACAAGCAAAATAAATAATGAAGGCTGAGACTAAATAAAAATGATAAGATCACGATTATCCACGTTCAGCCTTTCATTGTGGTTCATGTAAACTGATTCTGTTCTTTTTCAGTGTGCATACGTGTCTTTATGCTGCTGTCTAAATGAAATTGTCAATTTAATGATTTTCTTTGTGACGACTGCTGTTGCTCTGTGTTGCAGAGTAAACTGGGGGCACTGTTTCGCCCTGTGCTGCCCCTCACTCACATACAGGAAGTAGAACCTCCAATCTGCAGCCCTAAACAACCCTTTCCATCCCAACATGAGCCAGAAGCTAAGCTAGAGGCTCCACCCACTGCCACCACCACCTCAGTTAACAGAGACGAAATGTGAGTACAAGAATTATTATAAATGAAAAACATAATACTGTATTAACGGGGACACAATGGGAGTACCAGGTATATTGATGAGTACCTTCCTTGTTACAGTTAGTGTGATTGTGTGTAAGTATGTTGAGAGCCACTAGAAATCAGATTCCTTGCATGTACAATTATACTTAGCCAATAAAGCTGATTCTAATTGTGAGTAGACATTAAAAACATAATACTGTATATGCCCAGTGTAGGTGGAGCTGTTGTTTTGGCAGTGCTAGTATAACCATATATATACATATGTATATAATTATAAATATATACCTAAATATGTGTACATATATAGATAGATATACATACATATATAGATAGATATATAGATATATATACACTACCAGTCAAAATCTTGGACACATATAGACTTTACCATGTTTGTCATGAAAAGATGCATGTCTTCAGCTGGTGAGTATATATTAGTGTATACACTACAAGTCAAAAGTTTGGACACATACAGAAATGACTATGTTTTTGAAACAGAAGCAGATTTTTTAACATCAAATTCTAATCTGAAATACAGTGTAGACAT
>JAUBNQ010000014.1:17891562-17926555 GCA_032353495.1 Ctenopoma kingsleyae | reverse complement strand
GAGGCCTATAATCATCAAACATTAGTATTGTCTTTCAATAGCACATTATGTTTGCTAATGGAAGTTTATTAAATTAAAAGGATAACTGATCATTATAAAACCAATTAGCAATGATGGTAACACAGGTGAAAACATGGAAAAGCCAAACTTTTGACTGGTAATGTATATTTATATATACGCACCAGAAGAAGTCCAGCAAGGATCTGACAGCTTCATGTCATGGCCAAGTTGATCCTTGCATAGCCAGAAAAAAACTCATTATGAAAGGAGAGCAGCCAAGAAGCCACTTTTTGTATTTGTAGTTGTTCTAATATGAACACTGAGAAATGTCTTTCTCCAGAGTATGTGATTATTTTTCAGTGTTTCCTTTTGGTGCTACTGTGAGGCCAAAAAGAGAGGAGGAGTATTCATCAGGGTTATTCACCAAACTAGTACAATAAAAATAGAGTAAAATGAGACTGACCTAATACTACACCCTAGTGTGAAATAATTTTACAATAATGGTTAGTGTTGCAGTAGTGAAGTACAAGCTCTTGTGTGTCCATCTACAGATTAAGTCAGAGGGATGCCATTAAACAATCACAGTCAGGAGATATTTCTCAGGCTGCACAAAAGCCGAGGAAACTACAGAGGGGCCAGTCAGAAGATGTGCCATATTCCACCAGATCTCAGGTACAAAAACACTAAGAAAACTCAGCTAAATGTTATTTTACTTTCTGACTGCGTTGCCTCCATGCACACTGTCTCTTCTTGTGTTTCTCTTAGGAACAGGTTGAACTGAAACAGGTGGAGAACACCTCTGACATAGAAGGATGTCCCACCATGGAAGGCCACTGCAGGGCGGCTTCGCTGCCTCGACTCAATGCTGAGTATTACGTAAGCTCTGCAGTGCTCATGATGATGTGCTTTTTGCCTTTGCTATTACAGAAAATATCTTATTGTTCATTCATGGTTGCTTTCTTTGAGCTACATTCTTGTGATAATATCAGGCTTTGGATATTCAGACATTGTGGATACTTCAGATTTTGCTTGAAAATAACCAAACAAGTGGCTGGTGTAGCAGACCTTTGAACAGTCTGAAAAAGGCTGATGAGATGCTGCAAGGTAGCTGGTTAGTGTAAGCGGCAGTGAGCTAACAGAAGCCGAGTTGCTCTGTCAGTCCGCATCAGTTCATCCTTCTGACCATGGCTTCCCCAGTCTGACAGTTGCACATTTCTACTGAGGAGGAAATTCAGGAAAGAGATGGAACCAGAAAAGTGTTCAACAAACTTTAGATTTAGTCTGTCATTTCATAGGGTAAATAAATTACTGCTGCATACAAACAAGGAAAAGCTGCCATGTTACATAGGGATTGTACAATATCACTTTGCCTCTGCTCTAGTGGTGCTACAATCTGTATGGTGTCAAACTGGTTAAGCTGGTACTAGTTTAAATCTGCTACTGATGTCATATTCTGGATAAAATTGTGCCAATTTTTAGCAAACGAGCACGAAGCAAGAATACTGGATAACGAACCAGTTGAGCAACAGTAGGTGTACTGGGCTCAAAATAAAATGTACAAACATGCTGCTATAAATATTTCACCCCAGAGAGATGATTAAACTATGTGTAATTTACAGAAACATTCACCCTGTACGTTTCAATAATTAAATCCAGCCTGAATGCTGTTTTACAAACATCAGAAAGGCCTTTTCCAACTACTCCAACATTTCAGGAAATATGCTTGTCTTCTGTTTTTCCAAGAGTTAGCTTATAAGATGGAAGCTATACTCCTGCCTCTGTGTTATATACAGAGATGCAGCAGGAAGGTAATTACCCTAGCTTAGCATGAAGACCAAAAGCAGGGATTGGTCACGAAATTGGTCTTGAAACAATCATTTTAATGAATATTGCATCAGCAATTTTGACAAATTTCAACAACCATGTGCAGAAAGTATTTCTGTGGAATAAATGAATGAATCAGTGACGCCCATATATACAAATCCACAGTGTCTGTAATGTTCACACATCTTGATATTTACATGTTCTGGTCACACAGTTTGAATGATCTGATCCATCTGTGTTTTTGCATTAGAATAGAAACTAAATACATGATGATGAAATAATAATCTTTAATATATTAACCTGTTAATGTAAATACAAGATATGGTTAACTACTGTTTGGAGATGATTTATTTTATTACTTTTAAATGCATTTGGTTTATTTACTAATTAACCTACTACTATAATTATCATAATTAACTTAATACTATCATTTATCTTTTTACATTTCATACAATATTTACACTCACCTGCAGTGCTATTGGATCTAATGTACCACTTGCCGTTTTTTGCATTACTTCAGTAATTATTATGAGAATTTCCATTCTTGTCATCCAACCTTTTTACTGTCATATTGTGAGTAACAGTAGCTGCTCGTCTGCTGCATATGGATGTCATATCAAAAGTATTGTTTCTGTCCATCACTTCTGTTTCCTAGATTGCTTCATCTGTCTGACCATGTCTGTTTTTCTCTGTTATCACTGATATCTCCCACATCACTTAACATGTTCTTTCCTTATGTTTATGTTGCATTTTGATCTCTTCACTCTTTTTCTCTTTAGAGCAGGGGTGGACACTCCTGGTCCTCAAGGGCCACTGTCCTGCTTGTTTTCCAACTATCCCCGCCCTACCCACTGCTGATTACCTAGATCAGGTGTGTTCAACCAAGCAAAAGCTGTAAGTGCAGGGATAGTTCGAAACCAAGTAGGACAGTGGCCCTTGAGAACCAGGATTGGCTCTCTCTCTCCTCTTCTGTCTTCCCTTCCTCCCAATTTCAATGCCCACTGCTAATGTTTTGCCCACCTCCCTCTTGTGTGTGCTGTCTGATAGCGGAGCCACCCTCGCCACGCCCCTGGGACCCACCTGGCAGTATGTACCACCTGTTGTGCCACCTCTCTCTCTCTCTCTCTCTCTCTCTTTGTTTTCTTTTCCTTCCTTCCTTCTTTCCTTCCCCTTTCTCTCATCCCCTCCCTGTTCTCCCTTCTTCTTCTCACTTGTCTGTGTTTGCCTCCATGTGCTCCTCTCATCTCAGAGGAGAGTTCACACCCCCCCACCATCATGGACAAAGTGACCATCCTACATATGCATTATACACTAGTCATTCCATGAAACAGCTGATAGTCGCATTACATGCAACACACAAATTTACAATATCCACAAACATAAGATCAGATTACAACCCTGGAAAAGTATTGATATGTGTATCCAAGGTATGTTAAGCACTCTGTCCTGCTTTTCAGCCATTAACTACAATACTATATTACAATTTGGTAATGCAGTTATATGTATGTGTGTGCTGTTATGTAGCAGTATAGTAGTGTGTAGTTTTTTTGTCAGTGTGTGTGATTGTGAAAGAAGGCGGGGATCGTGCTGGTCCTTCCCTGCTTTGCATTAACTATTTTCTTTCATCTAACTTTATGTCATTCGGTGTTATGTTCAGTCTTAAAATCTTATTTTCTACAGATCAAATGCTAAATCCAATCAGATAAATCAGTTTTATCTCTAGAGTTTCTTCTCTCCCCTTCAAGACATAATGGGGGCTTTGTTATTTTTAGTTTATAGCATCTTAAGCCATTTATCTAAAAGATAAGATTTTAAGACTGCATACTAGATAGATACTTTGTAATATGAATATTTTCTTCAGTGTTGTGATATCATTAGTGGTTGTAGCTACAGGCTAGACTGTGAGGTAGGAACAGGAGGAACAGCACAACCACCCCAAATCTGTAGCGGTAGGTGATAAAAGAGAGACCAATCTCATCCAAAAATTCATTCAGACATATTGTAACAATAATACTCCAGGCTTAAGCGTATTATAAAGTTTATTAATTCAGTCAAATACTGTTATATTTGGAATCTAACGTCTGAAAAATCTATTAATTAAAATCATTACACATAATCTACACAGTAACCAGCAGGTGGGGTGGTAACTTAGCTGCTGTTCCAGTTCACTATCACAGTTTGTTACCTGCTAGCTGTACTTGTCAGTAAGATAAGAATTAGGGTGGGGTGAATGTCAGTGTCCTCAAAGCATAAGTCAGAGTATTAATAATAATTAAAGGAAATACACCACTGTACACGTGTAAAATGTACAGTACTTTACACTTGTCACAAACTGGCTCAGGGAATGTGACAAGGAGGGAGTCCACACAAAGGTTATAATAAAACAAGCAGAGCTTATTTAAACTTAAGTCAACTTAAAAACAAAGAGCAAACCAGAGGACTGGGACCAGCTATATAACAGCTGTAAGAAGGGATTGGACAAAAGAGCACATGGATCAGGCCTAGGAATGACTTCAGATGACAGCCTTTCTATGTATACCAGGTTGGTCAGGACAACCAGGGACGTCACACAATGGATCAAATTGCAGTGTGAAAGTACTGGTACAGTCACTGTAATTGAACTTGGACCATCAAGTGAATTCTAGCTTATTGTGGCAAGTTTCAGCTCCATGTTTTGTTGCTGGCATGCAGCTGTACTGTTTTAGCTCAGCCTCACTGTTCTCATAACAGTGTTTGTCTGCAGTGGGCAGCCACTGTATACTACCTGTTCAGCACCAAGCAACACACAGTAAACAGCTTGTAAACAGTGCGTCATTTACCAATACCAGTGCTGCCTCAGGTGGTTATTCACTGTATTGCAAAAATTATTGTATTAAGAAAATAGTCTCACTCATATATATATAATTGTATGTGTATATAATTGTTCTTTTAAGTAGAACACAATGCATTGATTAGCAGAGTATTAGTTATTCACAGAAATATTTTACTTATTTCTAAGGTTGTGGGATGTTGAAAAATAATATAATGCCCCAAAGGTCAAAGACAACACCCCACCTCTTCTTAGTCCTCTAGCAGGGAAACCTGCCAGCTTACAAATTATTTACGTCCTGTAACAGTAAGTTTTTGAGTTCTGTCTCCAATTTGTGTTCATTCTTCTCAAACCTTTCTAAAACCTGTGCCTGGAGAAGAAAGTTGAACGTTGGTCTTTAGAGAAAAGTTGTGTCATTTGTGTGTTGTGGATATTTTGGTGATCCAGTACACGTGGTTTGGATAAAACCACCATAGCCACCTCTCTGCTTTTCTCATCCCACCTCCCTATGTCTCTCTTGCCTCACTCAGCCAATTGTCGACCTCAGTCCTATACGGCGCTCAGCGTCCTCGCTGACACCACAGTGCCACCAGGAGGTCGAGCTGAGGGAATATGACCTGGTACGGCCCGATCAAGTTCAGTCATCGATGGAATCAGGACCAGTCCAGGGGCAGGACAGAGTCCACCACCATCACCACCACCACCGCTGCCATAGACGCCGGGACAAGGACAAAGATAAGAAGCAGAAGTCCCTGGATAGAGCTTCATCAGTGCAACCGTCTAGCACTGTTGGTGAGAATCACATGTACTGTGCCTTTAAAACATGCTTTGTTGCACTAATACAATTTAATTCACTTAAAATTTGAGTCTAATACGACAACATATTTTAGTTTGTTGAGAGATTAAATCAACACCGCACTATAAATTCAGACAATGAGGAAGACAGCCACTGTAAGAAACGTTCATGGAGAGACAGATATAGCATGCCAGACTTTCCCTGAAGATTTCTTGGCTGTCTTAACATAGCTGCAGAAATTCTTTATAGGATTAAAGTTCCATGATCAGGTTATGAACGGAAGGTGAAGGGGTTTCTGCTGCGCTTCAACCAGGGATTTTATATGTCAGGCTTTTAGCGAAGAGAGTTGTGAGCCCTCAGAGGAAAATCTGCTTTGCTGGGGATTTTTCTTTTTTCTGCTCCCTTTGTTCCCTCTGACCTCAGCAGTGGAGATTGAGCTCTCTAGCAAGTCCATGCTTCATTAAGAAAACACACACATACATTACTCAGTACTCATTTATACAGTAAATACACACAGTACAGTACTTCTAAATGACCTGTTTTCAATTCTTTGGACACAGACAAGTTACCATGGATGAGGCCATGGTCAGGTCAACTGTAAAATTCTAAGGAATAATATCTGATTTTTCAGACTAGAGTTAGTTCATTTCCTGGCAAGATGTAGCAAACATACAGTTAGATCCATAAATAATGGAACAATGACAAGTTTGGATTTATCCTCTGTGCACCACAATTTGAAATGAAACACTGAAGATATGAGGATGACTGCAGAATTCTGTCCATGGTGAAGAAGGAGGTATGTCTGTCATTGTTAAAGTCTACAGTGGCTGTACTCTCTGCTCAGATTCAGCTCAATTGCTGTAAAACTGAGAGGACACTGCTTCATACTGCAGATCAGTAATGATCAAACATGCAGCAAAAGCTACCCAAGAGTTTCTCAAGGCAAAATAATTAGGATATTCTTCACTGGCCATGTCAGTCATCTGATCTTAGCCCAGTAGAGGGTGATTTTCACTTACTGAAGAAAAGACTGAACTCACAAACAGTAAAGCATCTCAAGGGAAGAAGCTCCTTTGAAGTCTGTCAAAAGTCATGGACTGCGGTTAAAATTGTGTTAGTTTTGTCCCATGTCCAAAAATTGAGGTGTATGTATGAAAATGGATGTAATTCCCGAATGGTTAATGCCACACTTTTTTCAGAGTCCTTGAATCTGAAAGTTTTATCTTTGCTCACATGTTGAGTGTTTCAGTTCAGTTTCAGTGTGGTGGTGAACAGAGGACAAATTGCAAAAAACATATAATCATTCCAATATTTACGGACTTACCTCTGTGAATTTGACACATTTGACTTTTGCTTTAAAGAACTGCACATTTATTTACTATTGTATATCCTTTAATGTTTTATTTATTTTTCCTTTTTGCCATTATTAGGCAGTTGACAATCTAGAAACAGACAGAGACAGACAGCAGTATGAAATCCAGCATTAAATAAAGACTATGTATTAGTTCTTCCATAAGCAGTAATGCATATGCATATGCACCATTAACCACTGTGCAACCAGACGTTCAGTTACTTTTGAATATTTTTGCTAATCAGTTATAAAAATGCATATGCATATGCATTACTGCTTATGGAAGAACTAATACATAGTCTTTATTTAATCATCGATCAAACCAAGTACCCATGCTGGTGCAGTCAAGTATGCTCAGACACCAAGAACAGTTTCAACTGTTTCATTTCAGGAAATGACCAGATTTATAAACCTGTTTTCACACTGTCCATGCTGGGTTATTATGCTTCCTCTGGGTTTGATTTTATGACTATGATCCAGCTCTTAAATCTTAGATGTCACAGAACACCACCAGGAATGATTTGGTGTCAAGAAGTAACAAAAACAAAGTCAGAATTGTGAGTCGTTACCTGTTTTTCCAAGTTTTTGTACATAGCTTTCCATAGAAAGTAGTAGAGTTGTGATATTAATGGAATCAACTCGGTACACATTCTGAATATTTTTTTTGCAGTATAGACCATTGTCAGTCTCCGATTGTCTGCTAGAGCAATCACGACCTGAGAGCTGATGGCAGGGTGTTTTTGTGTTAACACTGGAGAGCAGCGGCTGGACTTTATTGCTGAGATGAAAGGCCCCAGCGGACAGGCCCAGCACAGGAATTTACGGGTACCTCTTGGTGAGATAGCAGAATGTCCAGCAGCTCTCGCTACATCTATTAAACTGAGAAAAACTGCAAGAGAGAGAAATAGTTGTCCTCTTGAAGGCTTGTCATTCTCAGGGCAGATCTGACACATCAGAATGATGAATAGGCTTCTGTGTTTCTGTCATCACTGTTTTAATCTGAGAACTGGAATTATTCCAAGACTGAAGAAAGCAACTCCACCGCAGAGTTTTATGCCACACACCCAACATTTAGAGGGAAACACATTCACACACATACACAGTAGATGAATAATGTGCCTTTAATTAAATTGCACAGTATTTCACACTCCATAAACATGGACATACTCTACATATCACAGAGCTAAAAAAAAAAAAAGGATCACAACATAACTAAAATCTAAAACACAGGTTTTCACTGTCACTACAAGATGATGAGTGTGCTGGATTTAGACAGTGTGAAGAAAATATTTGCTTCAATTTTACTGTTGTGTGTTGTGAGAACATGCACTCTCTACACCACAGTATGCTCTATACACTACATGCACTACATCTGAATTAATTGAAGTGCAACACTTGCAGTTCTATCTTAAATGTTATCTGACAATAGATGTGTCATTGATTTGTGGTGCCTATGTTGCTTCACTTGGGTGAAAGTAAAAAAGTGAGTCGTCACGTTAAAGAGATAGTTCAGCATTTTTACAGCTTGGAGACATTTAGTATAAAGTCTGGAAATTGGGCTAACAGCTAGCTGTATTTCAGCAAGAAGGTGAATTAAGGGATCAAGCTACAGCTACTGTAATGTAGCTGCATTTTACAAGTCTGTTCGTTTTTCTTGTTTCATTTGCTTCTATTTTGCCCCAGGTTCTTTCACCGACCCTCCAGCCGAAGGTCTGTCCAGAGAACGAGCGAGGGAACGCGACCGCAGCCGTCCCCATGAGAGGAGGCATCACTCCTCAGCAGGAGAGAAGCAACGCTACTACTCTTGCGAGCGGTACGGGAGCATGGAGCAATGTCATGCCAAGTCAGCTGGTCCCAGTCGATCCACATCTCCAGGAGAGGGACAGGATCCTGGTCTTCTTAAACAGGTAAGTAATTAGACCACAACATAACTTCTGTTAATTTTTCACATTCGTTGGAATCCATAAGTATTTGCTTAGTGACAATTTACTCAGGGATATTGTATTTGAAATTAAACTGTGATACTTCAAAATATATTATTACTGATATTTATAATATTGTTTGACTTACTTGAGTTTGATTAGAAGTGTGCTCTGTTTTGGCACCAACTGCAGCAGGGGGAGCTGTCAAACTCAGTAAAATAATTCTCAAATGTTATGCATAATAAACATTTTTATTTCATGTTTTTCACATTTTAATTACATGTTTATTTTGTTTTCTTTCTACATGCTAATATATTATTTAATGGAATTTATATACCTGGATATTTTTGTTTCCTCAGCATGGTAGTACTGTGGTTAAAGCTGGCCCGGTAACACACCCCTCTGGTTCGAGCACACCAGGTCGTGGTCGCAGGCAACTCCCACAGACACCCCTCACTCCCCGTCCTGCTGTGGCCTACAAGACTGCCAACTCTTCGCCTCTCCCGCCCGGTGCCAGCACTGCGCCAACCGGGCACCAGACTCGCTTCAGCTGTGGCCTTTCAGAGCACGATCGTTTACTTGGGGGCCACGAGGAGTCCCAGATTCCGGTCACTCGCATTGGTTTGGACCCTAATCTAAAACAGCAGCCGCAGGGTGCCTCTCAACAAGCCTTGTTTGAAGAGACAGAGGACTTCCAGGACGCTGTGAGCAGTCACGGAGGGGGACGATCTGCCAGAACTGCTGCCTCTACCACAGCCTCAGCTTCACACGGAACTGCTGCTGCTTCCGTCACAGCACCCGCCAGTCAGGGTCGGGCGGGGGTGATGCCTAATGGGTACCACTTCACCCTTGGGGTAAACTCTGCATCTGGGGCTGGGAGCAGAGGAACAGGAAGTCTCAGGGAGAGGGATGAAGAAGACTGGTGCTAACAAGGCAGAGAACACTGGAAAGATGGATGGGGCAGCTTATCAGTGTTGTATCATTCTTGATAGGCAGCCACTAAATTAAGACAGTGGAAAGTGCCGTAAAAGGGTTTCAAATCATTCCAACTTTGTAGTGTTACTGTCCTTTTTTATACAACCAACTCTTTAAAGAAAAAAGACACAGGACTTTTTCTACCCCCTTTCCTTGCACTGAAATTATAGCACATGTGAAAACCCTTAAGTATTTTGCCTTGGCCAGTAAAATCAATGTTGGAGCAGAAGCCAAATTCGTCTCATTTCTGTGAGTCAGACTGATCTGACTGCCTCATTGCTGATAATAATATGGCTGCTCACAACACTGTTTTTATTATCGTTTGTGTTTTGTTTGTGTTCGCCATGTAGGTGAGAGAAGTACTTGATCTTATATGATGCTACGGCCAAATTATATTCCTCTCTTCAATTTTTTTTCTTCATCATCTGTTACTTCTGATGACAACAGATATTAGTAAAACAAATTTATTTAGGTCTTAAACTTCTGCCATGACACCTAACAGACACAGTGAATAGTATGGCAAAAGTCAAACAATGGGCTGGATTAGAAGACTTTTCCTGATCACGTTTTTGTAAATTGTACTAGAGGTACATTTTTGGAGTGCACACAGGGACTAGATCAAGTCTTTTCTGATGTTATGTGGCTGAATACTAAGTGCCTCGATTTCCAAGATGTATTGAGATGCAGACTGGTTTTGGATGAGATGGACTTGCTGAGAAGAAGTGAAGCAAACAAAGCTCTCATTTGAATCTGGTATAAAAGGACAGAATGCAAAAAAAAAAAGAAAGATTTTCTTTTGTACTGAATCTTGTGGTGAGTAATTACAGATCCAAAGTAAGCAATGTAGTGCATGCCAGGGTCTTGAACTTGTCAAAAAATTGTGTCTGTACTCTTTCTTAAGGGTGTGTGGTAAGCGTTTGCCTTTCTCTTTCAAATATACTGCCAGTCAGTTGGTATATGTAGAACATGGTCTCTGAATGATGAAAAGTGCCATTTTTTGATTTCTAATCACAAAAATTTCTCATATTCAGACACATTTGCCTCAGCAAACATACAGTATATACTCATCGCTGTCATATTTGCCCATATTTTATGGGCTCCCTTTCTCCTCACCTCCCTTTTCTGAGAGCAGTATTCAGTGAGAGGTTGTAGGTAAAGTTACCTGTGTGTGTATTCACAGGTACACTAAAGAGTTTTGTTGTTACTGCTGACTGTTGTATTAAAGTAGGGCTATGCAACAAAATGACACTTCACCTGCCCTGTAGCTTTACCCACTGGAGTCTCCGGGTTCAGGCTCTAGTGTGACTGCCACCAAATTTTACATTTCTGTGTGTGAAGAGTTGTAAATTGTAAAATATGATGTATAGTTACCTGAAAACACACACTGGGACACAAAGGGTATCAAAACGGATATACTGTATGTGAATCACAGGTTGACTGCATGATACCTACTCAGATAGGACTGCCCAAAATATGAAAAACTGTGTTCTTTCCAGACTTGGGTCAAGTTATATTTCTAAATATTTTTCTGTGTTGTTTAAACTTGTTTGGAGATGGAGACCAGATTAATAAAGTGCCAGTTTTGTCAGCCTCAAAAGGCTGAATAGACTGTGAAACATTTTTGCAGAGTTCTGTACAGGTCTAAAACTAAGACCCGTACCAGGTCTGTACTGACATCCTTAGACCCTGAACCCGCAAATACCAACTGGTATTCCCAGATCAGAAACCCAAAGCTATATTTTAAACATATACAGTATCTGTTAGCCAAGGCTATATTTCAGTGCAGCCTATTTGACACATAATATCTTCCCTTCTATATTCTTATTATCAACAAATCCCATAAATACAACCAAAGCCATCTTATTCCCTACAGTGCCAGAATCAAGCCAAGATGCTGCTAAAGATGTAAATCTTTGTAAACAGGTCACAAATATTTACCATATGTTCAAAAAGGCTAAATTATTTAGATGTTCTTTATTTATTAGAAGATTTCTCAACAAATCACCTATTCTAATATGTATTTTGAAATGAAATAGGGATTAGATAATAAAAAGCAAACATCTAGGTGTCTAAATCTAGTGGTCCTTGTTGTATTGTTCTGGCTTTTCTCTAAACAAGTTAAAGAATGTGTTGATTATTTGCATATGTTGATGAAGATTCTCAGTCATCCTGGTGAAGTTATTCAGAAGTTGAGTCATGAAAACTGGACTTCTTTCTTGTTATGTTGAAATGTTTCATTACTCATCCAAGTAGCTTCTTCAGTCTGAGGGATACCTGGTATATGAATGGGAGGCGTTTGTCCTAAAGTTGTACATCATTCAGTGTTATTCGTCCTTTAAATTAAGATACTCAGCTGATTGTGGTCCTGAGGTGTTGATCCTTCTGTGCCGGACCATCCTTTACTGGAACAGGACGCTGCCTTGTTGAAAGCCCACATGGGGTATCTACAGGTCCTGAGGGCTGACTACAGATGCCTGTCTCCCTTCTTTTGGCTTCTTTGGGCTTCTTTGGAGGTAGTGAAGTCCTGGTAACTTCTAGTTAGTTTGTGATGTAGGGAGTGGTCAGTGTGGGTGCCTTTCCTGTACATTTCTGTTTCTAGTCTGCCATCAGTCCCAATAATAGCTGCACAGTCCAGGAAATCCAGCTGGTTGTCCTTGGTGAATTTCAGGTTGGTGTCCATTGCATTTATGTAGTCTGTGGAGGCCTGTACCTCCTGGATCTTGATTGTCACCCAGGTTTCTTGTCTACTTCTTCCATGTATACGCTGGCCACACTTGGGCAGGTCAAGTAAAACCAAATGTTTCAACCTAACAAGAAGGAAGTCTAGTTGCCATGACTCAACTTCCAGATTATTGCTTTATATTATTTGATCCAAGTCTGATTATTTCCTTGTGTTTAATTGACTTCCTGTAGTCTTGTATTTGTGCAATCTATTTGATGGATCATCAAAAAGAGACATTTTAGACTTTAAAGCAATAAGGTCTAACTGTAGACGTGGCTTCCTTCTTTGTAAAGGTGATGTAATAGATTGCTTCATCTTATTGTCTTGAAATATTTCTGTAAGTTGCCATTTTGGAACTGACACTTGCATTAACCTCAACGGTAGACTTAAAACGGCTCCTACTGTTTCAGAAATCCAGTAAGCCCTACGTGAACAGGTGCCAAGGTTTCCTCTTACAGTTTTACAGTGACTGCCCCCCTCTGGACATGTCCTGTTTGCATGTTCTGAAAAGAAAATGTGCATGTGGAAAAAAAGAGGCATTGTTTGACTTAATTAAGTCCATGATTTGTGCAATTTGTTTCCTGGCTGTATTTTCTGATTATCTAAATACACAAATGTATCCGTTTCAGGTAAAGAACACACACACACACACACACACACACACACACATAAGCTTGAATAACATATGTCAGAACCACCAAAGTGGAAACAAGGCTCTTTCTCAGAGAAGAGATTCTGGAGTGGCTCAGTCCTTCGCTGCCTGATCTGTTACTTGACTGTCTCACCCACAGTCATTTCGACTGTACCTACAGATTTTGTATGAATATACAGTAAGTCCTTGAATAAAGAGGTATGATTATGAAATTACATCATGTAGATGTCTCAATATTTACATTTATCTGAATCCAGTATCAAATCTGACGTTCCATAATGTAGATTTTCAGTGCCATAATAATTGTAATACATGAGAAACAATACAAAGTTTCCTTTAAAAACAGATCCATGCATTTTCTTAACCCCTAGTCCTGTTAAAGGTCACCGGGGTGCTGGAGATGATCCCAGCTGTCACGCAGGTCAGCAGTCCATCACAGCGCTGACAACCATTCACACTCACATCCCCACCTACGGGTAATTTAGAGTCACCAGTTAACCCAACTTCATGTCTTTGGATTGTGGGAGGAAACTATAGCTATATCCTAAGGGTATTCTGTAGAGAACCCTTAAAGGCACAGGGAGAAAATGCAAATTCCATACTGAAAGACCATACATGGGTCCTTCTAGCTGTGAGGTGACAGTGCTAACCACTTCACTGCCATGTTTTCCACACTGTCTTTTTGCCAAAGAAAAAGAAGAATTCATTAGGGAGAACTGGGTTTCAATAAATTAAAGCAGCACCACAGCATAATAAATATTTTTATATTAAAATCTAATTAAATGAGGGATTGGAGGTTTATAGTGTCTTTCAGCATTTTTGTTTCATTTTCCCATGTTCTTTGTGAGTCTGTCTGGGTTTCCTCCAAGTAGTCCAGTTAGCTCCCACAATCCAAACACCTGCAGTTGTGAATGTGAGGATAAATGTTTGTCTGTCTCCATGTGTCAGCTTCACTTTGCTGTTATGTAACTTTACTGTTTTGATTCACTCTAAAAGCTATTTTCAATAAAAAGCTTTAAGCCCAAGGACACACCACCTGTCCAGCAACTAAACTGCAGACAGACAAATATAGCAACGGGGTTATAGTTAAGCAATTAGTAGCAGAAAAATGTGCACAGCAAATCATGGACGCAAAGTTAAACAAAAATACTAACTAAACTAATAATTCTCCATATATATTTGATGAACATAAGCTGCTCTGATTGTGTTCACACCTTGATTCTGATCACTTCAAGTGGCTAAAAACGCTGCTGTTTAATAAATGTCTAAAAGGCTGCTGCATGGCAGAAATAGTTTGAGTGCTGTAGCATAAACTTACAGTGTTTTAGGCTTGTGTCATCACAAAAGTTCATCTGATCTATGCAAACATGAAAATGTATGCACTGGTACTGATGCTTGATACTAAGTGAAAAAACTATAACACTGAATAGCAAATATCCCAAAGTATACTGCGACCATCAAAACTGATCAATCTTTCCTATTAAAACTGAGCAATTAGTAAACAAGCTGCAGCCAGGCTGTAAAACTGAATGGGTGGAGCGCGTGCAGGATTTTAATTGGTCTCCTTTAGAAGAAATGGGCGGGGTCTGCCTTAGCTCTTTTGGCGCCACAGTGACGTGATGGCTGCGGGAGGAGAGACGCAGCGGCAGGCTCGTGAGCAGGAGGAGAGGTGGAGAGGATGAGAAGTCAGTCACTCAGTCACTCAGTATCCCACTCCTGCTAAAACGTCACACTTCAACTTATAAACTGGGAAGTGCTGCTCAGCAAAGCTCGTCTCTTTGACTCTTGTTTGACTGCAGCTACTTTTATATCCAGAACTCACTTTGGCACTTGTCTTGTTTGCATGTCGTGAACTCTTAATTGACAAGGTGAGAGCACCGGGAAAAGATGTCCTGCTGGGTGATAAGATGGACAGTTTGCCTTTTCTGGCTAGTAACGACTCGCAGCGTCTCACCTGATGATACAGCGATGGATTTCGGAGGCGAGTCCGGCTCCGGGATGCTGCAGACAGGTAAGAACACCTGCAGAGCCTCTGGACGGTTGAGGTAAAACATCAGTGCACATGGTAGCACATAGCAAATGGTAGATTACTTTAGTGTAGCCAGTAACACAAGTTACCATGAGAGGTACCACAGACTGAAACTTACTAATATTAAATTCCCTCTTTGGTTTCATAGTGTAAACAGGGCTAATTCGAGTTGACTAAACCGGTTTAATGACGCTATATTATAAATTTTACCCGAACAAAGACTGACAGGAAACTAAATTAAATTTAGTAGCTGGTTTCTTCATTAGCCAACACTGACAAGTTAGCATAAAACAGCTGAAGCCTGAGTGTTGGGTACTTGGTTCTTTTAAAGTCATGACACCCTTCCCCATATCTATACGTATTTGAGACTATATAATATACTATATACAGTAGCCCAAATAAAAATAACCCTTTTTATTTCATTTGCAAATTATGTGTAAAATAGCCAGTATAATGAGCAGGTAAACAACTATTCTCTTGTTAAAAGTTAAACAGTGATTTTCTCAGTCATACCAGCAAACCCCTAACCTGTAAAGCAACCAATCACATGAGTACGCTGTTATATTGTCAGGTTTTATCAGCTGGAGCTCATTGCATCGTTTATAATAATGACATACTTCATTAATCCCTGCGGGGAAATTGTTGTTGAACAGCTGCAGTAGGTGGTTTTGGGTGTCTCGTTCAAAGACATCTTGACACGCAGCCAGGAGAAACTGGGAGTCGAACCCCTGACCCTGATGCTCATAGACATCTGAGCTACATACTCCCCATTTAGTACAGTGTGGATCCAGATGAAAAACCACCTCTGCAGCATCAGCCAGTCCAACTCCGATGCTGTAAAGTTTCATGCTTGAAAAACAGTTGTCGACTCTGAGTGAATAACTTTGTTTTGCGAGCTTTTATGACGGAGCTCAGACCACAACAAAACAATAAGCCTTCAGTTATTTTCATTCCAGTTACATTTGATTGCTTTCTTCAATTACTGTAGCAGCTTCACAAAGACCAATTAATGAAGAATTGTTTTTAGGGAACATGTGTAATTCAGACTACCAGCTTGCTGATGTTTCTCAGTGCTTTTCAAATGTTAAAATGCTTCTTTGTCTTTGCAACCAAACATCCGTAACTTAATATTATTGCTGCATCTTGCCTCTTAATGTGTAGCTATTTAACTGCCTGACTGTGATACCAGTCAAAATATATATTTTTTTCTTATGTGCGGTATTGCTAGTGAATTACAGTGTTAGATGACCGATCCTGATGTCTATGGAAGAACATATCTGATTGATGAGTTTCCTCTTACATGGGTGTGTTTGGACTCAGTGGATACATCAGGCAAAGAAAATGTCTTTAGTTTGCATAAAACACATGTGGAAAGTGAAGCCAAACGTCATCTGTAGTTATTAAATCACATGGAATGCTTTTATTGTGCCAAGCAGATTCAGTTAATCACTAGATCATCTTCCACAGCCAGCTCCGTTGTCTCATCAGTGTTTTCAGTGTCTGGATCTCCTTTGTTTCATCAGGACTGTTGCCATAGTGACAGCGACATACATGCAGTAGGTTTACATTGTGTTTCTGAGCTGTGCTGGACTTGTTTAACATGCTTAAAATGTTCTTGACCTGTTGAAGTTGGGAGCTGGAGCTCTGCCAAGCGCCTCAGTGTATCATGTCTGGATTCCAAAGCATCACACATTGCTTGTTTTCCAGTTTAGGTTTTATCAGATTTCCTTATTGCTATCATCTGTATGTTCGAGCTGCATAGGGACCCAAACAGAGACGTCTGAGAGCACAGAGCCAGCTGAGAGTTTGGATTAGGCCGCTCAGGTGACAGACAAATCCTGCAACGTGTTGACTGAACCCAGCTTGTTGAATGTTTTCACTGCGTGTTTTCAGAGAGTTACTGTAGATGGCAAAGGGTAAATCTTGTGTAAACATTCACTGCATATCACTAAATAGGCTGATGGTTTTACTATACTGCAGTAATCGTCTTGGGTTTATCCAGATGTAGCTGAGCTCACTGTGATTCCAGCAGATTCAGTGAATCAGCACCTGTATATGATACATCGCATACTGTTCTGTAAGTGGTAGTTTTTCAGTCTGTAGACATCAAATTTACTGTATATCACAAATTTAGCAAAAATCCTACCTGGTGCAAATCTACAGGGGGTCTTCAGAGTCAATCACTGGGAGGTGTAATTTATGAAGCACATCTACACACAATGTGTTAGATATCTGCTTCATGTGTGGCATTTCAGTACATGTTTCCACATTGGCAAGATAAAGTAATTTTTTTTCAAGATGAAAGAGTTTGAGATGACTTCTCCAACACTGTGGTAATGTACTGTATGTTGTAATTGTACTTTAAGTAAAAGAATACAGAAGAAATGGGAGAATCTCACAGTTATCCAGTATGATCTGTTGCACAAGAGTCACTCACCTTCATATCTGAACCCTGTATGACTCCAATGAATCACCCTGCATTCCTTTCCCTCGGGTTTGATGAATTGCATTCATTCACACAGTTCTTTAAAAAAAATCCTCTGCAGGTGATTTATCTGTTCCACAAAGGTGTCATTGTCAAAACCAACTCTGATTTGACTTTGAAGTATCAGTCTTTGTGTGCTCAGTGCAGTATTCACTGAACAGACTGGCATTGAATACATAACTCTATACAGACATTTAATCTCTGTCTAGTTAATCCCCAACATATGTGTAGCATTAAAGTGTTGAATATCTTTGGTACAGTCAGCTCTATAGTAAAAATGAGACATGAGATATGTAGTTAATTCATCAGATTTCAATTAAACTAGTTTGGGCAACAGAAGGTGAATGATTTTTCATGCAGATTTTCACTAACTTTATTTACATGAAAACAAATCCTAATGTTTTTAGCTTTTCATTCAGCACTACCAAAATTTCTACTTGTGCTCAAAACTATAAAAATCTGATTGGAGGGAATCCAATAAACCTTTCAGAGTTTATTCCTGCTCACTAGAATATGAACTGTTTCCATGTCATGTTTTCTGCACAGCTGCTATCAACTTGTAAGTGTGCAGGATATCTAATAATCTTGTTTGCAGATTGTTGTGAAATTTGCTGGGCACATTCATGCATCCACGGCCATGAAGATGATGACTGTTATTTTATTGATCTTATGGCCTTTTTCCTAGAACCAGTAGTAGTACTGTTGGGTAAATGAACAAACCTATATGTTTGTCATGGTCTGGGCTCATTACGTGCAGTGACCCCATGGCCTAAGGGAGATCCATTAAATAACAATTTGAATGATTTTGAGCACAGTCTGTCTAAAGCTCTGTAGTTCCTTGAATTAAACATCAAACATTTCTGCCGTTCCCAGTCCATCCATTCATCCGTGCGTCCACCCATCCATCCTTCCAGTCAGCCATATTCAGCTGTGATATGTGACTCCCATATGTCTGGAATAGCTTACTGTAACCTCTGACCCTATGAGATAGGTATCGCTGGAGCACAGTATGCAGAACAGCTGTTGAGAAGAATTTTGTGATGTTTAAAAGAAGAGTACCTGTGTCTGAGTGTCTCCATAACTCTCAGCATCACCCATCACCCGTCTCCCTAGCAGCTACCCAGGCACTAAGGCACTTTCTTCAGAAGTGGAAATGGCTGGCTAAACCTCTTGCCCTTCTGTGAGAGTGTCGGTAGACCTCAGACTGAGAGGCACTGAGCGATCTTTTCATGTGTCTAAATTGCACACTTTGGGAGTTTGGGAAGACATCATTTAACAGACATAGCTGTGAACCTTTTTTTTAATTCTTTCAATCATATCTACCGTGGAAGACATAAATGTGCTTTAGATTATAACTTCAAAAGCTTTTTTCCTAGCTTGCCATGGGGCCTGAGAACGTATGTGATTCTGGATCTAAAACTACCAGCTGGATTTTGGGTTTCTGATTATATTTAGGTGGGTTCCAGACTGACTGATTAGTCCATCAACAGAAAAAAATTAAGCAATAATTTTGTTTAAATAATTTTTTAAGAAAAAAGGAAAACATTTTGCAGCTGTTTTCAACATTTTCCTCATCTTATGAGCCTTGGGTGGTGTTCTTTGGGTTGTCTTCTTTGGTAACACTGTCACTCAAGTTTTTAAAAACATTTTCTGTTGTCATCCCGCTCCCAATCCTGATATACCGACTGCCGACTTGAATTTGAGCAGAAGATCAACAAGGTGATATCCACAAATTTAATGATCAGATTAGGAAATAAGCAAGGGCCCATATGAGATTCTGATAGCATGATAACGTTAAGCAAAAACATCATGGTTTCACAGTATCTGTAATGACTGTGTGTGTGTATGTATATAGTACTGGAGTAAACATAAATATAAACAATGATCTAATTGATTTTATGTAAAAACACGTGCTAATCCTGCTGCTACTAGTAAGTAAGAATAATATCAAATACTATAATATTGATTCTGTTTAGTGTTGATGCAGACATACACATGTGTGAGTTGTGTGATTGCTACACAAACACACACACACACACACACACACACACACACACACACACACACACACACACACACACATACTCTAGCTCTCAGTCACAGAAATAGCCAGCTAGTGGTAGGATATACACAGTGGTATAAGGCTTAAACAAAAGCAGTTAATTATAGAACTAATGTAAAGCTACTTTACTACTACAGGAAGTGCCACGGAAGAGAAAAAAACATTGGGTGAAGAAAAAAAAAGTAAACTGTGCACACGGATTACTAACTCGAGATCACACATTACTAAACCGTGCGCTTTCGGGATGTGGTAATTTCACACACAGTTATTATTTATTTGCTCTTCTCTGCAGTGTTGAAGGAAAACCAGCTGATGTTAGCTCATTGGTTGCTAGACACACTAACTCTTGTAGTTACTTGCAAACATGTCAAGACAGCGTTACTTCAATTATGGTGATGGGTACTGCTGCCTCCTGTGGCAGCCACTCTTGAGTGTGTTTTGTGTATAAGATGATCTCCCTCCTCTACACTGTGGCCATGTTTTTTTTCGGTACCTGGAAAATTCCCGTACAGTCTATTTTGATGGGGATAAAAATCTAGGGGTTCACCTCATTTAGCTAGCATACATAGTTGAATGAATGAACAGGAGGGGTAGGGAACATGTTCCAACATCCCAGACAGCACTTTCTCTCTTTGACCAGTTTTATAAAACAAAAAAGGACGGGTATGATAAACATTTTTTGTAGTTTTGAAACCATGGCTTTTTCAAACCTCGACATACCTTGAAACCAGAAACCAGCCCAGGCCTACTAGGAAATAATACTATGACTAACATGTAATACAAAAAGGTGACAGGCACAAAAAAGTTTTATTTTTCTTTCTAATGTACCCCCTCTTCTTTTCCATGGAGAATTGTCATCATAGAAATTAACTTCAGTATTGTCTGCAACACTTACATCATCAAGTCCCTGAATTCAAACCACATCAAAAGCACAGCACCAACCGTGTCACAGATATGCTCATGCTCTTGTAGCAGGTTGATATCATGATGTCATTGTCAATATATTGCCAGATCCATAACCAGGCATCTGCAGCCTATGAAATATGATCTTGGACCTTAGGGCTTATTGTGTCCTGATCTGGAGCCCATTAGCCAACCGTAACCAGGCACAGGCCCATATGCTGTGGTGTGCGTGGAGAAACATTCTTTACAATACTCAGACTGGATCATCAGTCTGGTTGTGAGTGTGGAGTAAGTCGCTTCTTGGGGTTAGCTTTGTGTGAACAAAAGCGGGTGGAGAGAGAACTAGGTACAAACCACATGTTGGACCAGAATCTTCTTCCTTGTCTGTTTTCTTTCAAGCAAACTGGAACCAGATGGCAGATGGGGTGGGTTGATAGTGTTCCGACTGGACAGACAAAGTTCGTCAGATGTTTGGTGTTAGAGATGGATAAAAAGAAGGGATTTTTATTTTATTTTCTTAACATTTACGATGTTACCTCAGTGACCACTTTGTACTGTCATTTGTCAGCGTGTCTCCCGTTGCTCAGCTGCACATTTATGTGGAAAGGGCTAGTTAATGATGTGCTGTTTTTATCCCAGGCTGCTCTGTTTGTGTTTCCACTTCCACTGAAGTGTTGACATATAATTGTGTCCATTCTCTTTGCAGCACTTGTTAAGTTTCTTTGTGGCTTGCAAATTTAAACACCTGCCTTAGAGCTAATGGTGCCACAGGGCACCTGCTAGGTAGTATCTGCTTAACCTGTCAACAATTATGTTTTCCTTTTCTTTGCAGGATGTCAGTTTACATTCTTACTTGTTGAGTTATCATCATAAGGGAACTTACTAGAATAGTAATTATTATTGTTGTTGTAATAATAAGAGCTGTAACAGTGGATTTTTATACATTAATTTGTGTAATTGACATAATTTATTATATTGATTTAGTAAATATGTAAATTTATCCTCAATGTTTACATCTTTCCTCAATTATGGCAGCTCCCACTCCCAGGCATGCTGACTGTTAAAAGTGTTAGATTCTTTAAACAGAGACCTAATAAAATGGTGCTCTGAGCGCCTTGTAAAACTGAAATGTTCTAATGTTACCACAGCAGCACAACTGCTATGCAGCATCTCCGAACAAAACATCCTGCGGCTCCCTGACCTCAGGATGACGAGACAGCAACAGCGTTTTGTCATTAGTGAGTTTTGGTTGAATTTCAGTCGGGAACTCGGTAGGACTCCCTAGAGCACATGGTAACTGCTAGTATGGCAACACTGCTTTCCAGCACATTTGCAAATTGTAAGCAGTTTGTTTATGGTCAATTAAACTAAACGATGTAGATTACCATTAACGTTGGACTGTACAGCAATGTAAGCAACATTTTGACATCGGCATAACAATCAGCATTAGCCATTAGTCTAGGTCATCTGTGTTTGGGAAACGGTCAGAGCCCGAAGTACTTTATCTTTATAAAGAGAGTTGAGTCTTTGTGATGGACAGTGCGAAAAATGTATCAAATGGCGGTGTAAAAATGTGTGACACAATGTGAAAAGAGTTGTGCTGATGCCTACAACCTACAGAGAAATATCACCCAAATCTGTAACTACCGACTTGACAGGGTTTTATCTCATTGTTTAGCTGAATGTCTGAACCACAACTTTTCTGTTTTGGTTCACTCTCTCCGCTTTCATAGCACTTATGTTTGTCTGTGGTTTTCAGTAAAAACGCTAAAAACACAAACTGCTATCTGCTGAGCACTAACATGAAGCCCAATACGGTTTTTAGTTTTCTGGTGAACATAGAGGAGCAATACCCAGGAATACCCGACTACTGCAGATATATTAAGCTTTTAAAAAACTGTGGTTTTGTTATCGGTGCCTGAGGTTCAAAAGTTCTGTTCTCTTATTTGTCCCTCTGCACTATTATCTACTGTAAAGTGTGATTGTCATGTTAGACTTGTCTTGTCGAAGTAAAACATTCAGGCCTTGCTGCCTCCAAATAATCATTAAGAGCAGAAAATTCAGCAACAGCACTAGGAATGAATTTGTATCTTGTATCTTCAGTCCTGTCAGGTATGCAGGCCTAAATCAGGTGTAATAGCAAGGCCTGACTTTATTTGGCAACCATTTGCCCCATGGGACACATTTAAACTATCATGTTATTGTAATTAATCATTAAAAAAGTCAACATGGAGCCAGGAAGCAGGATTTAAATGCTGCAGCTGAGACATGTGTAACAGCCTTAATACGCTTTCATTCCCATAAAATAGATGCCAGGTGATGCAGTGTTGTTTCATACTGTTGAGACACACATGCACTCAGACACACTTCATTCCCGTCCTTGCCACACTCTCTGTTTTACCACATAGTACAGGACATTTTTCTGCTGCATAAGTATTTAGGCAAATTTTAAAGATGCGTATGGTTAACTGTCAGATTAATGATTTATGGCATAGACTGTACTGTTCCGCTGACCATCTGTATTCTCAGTGACCCCCTGTGGCATCAGGAAGTTGCAATGCACGATAAAATAAACCATGAACTCCATGATCATTTTCTGAGCAAAGGTTTTTCTATTAGCTAATAAAAGCAGAAACATGTATATCTTATATTTAATTTAAGTAGTTAAATGAGATATTTATAACAGGTCAGGCATACTGGATATATAGTTTTTGTCTATATCAATATGTAGTAGATATTTTGTTTTGCTTTTCAGGATTTCTTGACTCACCTACTGCTGTAAATAGCATCATTTGTTTGTGCGCTCCTTCACATGATTATTTGTATTGTTCTGGCTGAATTTAATTAATGAAGGACCTGAGGTGAACAATATGTTATGACTAACAGAACTCAAGAAAATCCTCTATGGGACAACCAGAAAGAAAGACTCACAATTATTTCTTTTTCTTTCGTCTGTACGTTTATGTGAGTGAACCATGGCCTCGCATTCAAACTAGTGGCCGCTGTCTGCCGGGAGCCATTCGGCCTGTTGGGCTTTTGTTTACTCAGATGTGATTGATTTGTTTTGAAGTCTTGGCCCAGGCTGGTGCGTCACCTTCACTGCTTTAGTCCAGACTGCTCAAGGTTTATCATCCCTGGAGGATTTGGTTCTGAGCACTGCAGGCTGGGCTTTCTTTTTTTATTCATTGCCTGCATGGCATTTGTGAACACTTATCAAAACAGTTACTCCAAGAAGAGACATTAACCATCTGTTTTGTGCCATGTGTGTGAAAGCGTGTGTCTGTTTCTTCGTCAGTGTGCAGGTTTCTTGGTCATATGTTTGTCTGCTTTTGTTAAAACAAAGGTGACACTTAACACCACAGTCTTAACCGAGTTTATCTAATATCATGAGCAAATTTGAAGCACACTGCAACAAAATCTCCATGTAATGAATTCTTTCTTTAGTTCAAATGAGTCCTAAAAACCAAATTTTCTTTAAACAAAGGACATTTTCATGAAACATGTTGGTTAATGGGCTTTAAGTAAAATTATCTTGATTATCTAGATTTCTTGTTCTGAGAAATAGTTAAATTAAAACTTGTTAGCAACAAATATGAATTATAGTAGTTACTGTATTTGTGTAACGACTAAAAATCGGAATGTCTTTGTTCTTTGCAGTGGCCTAATACTATATATTGGTCTGTCTTTAACTGTAAATATAGACAATAAGCAAGCAGGCTGCACATTCTGATGGAAAAACAAGAGAACAATGAACAATGGAAAGACAGTTGAGATGCACACAATGCAACCGATTGTCCTTTTTTCAGTCTCTCAACCTGCAAAGCATACTACAGAAAACTGAGATTCTACATGTGCACAATGTTACAGATAAGGGTTCAACCAGCTACATTCCTGTCACACTTTTTACAAGCTTAATTTGCATATAAGTTTATTTATTTAATATTATGATTATAGTGACTAAAATTATAACAGTTGTCAGTATTATCACGATATTGAAAATGTGCAAAAGGTTCTGATACATAAGCTGAAATAATTTATTTGCAGTTATTATTATTGTTATTGTGTCATTTGCACACAGAGTCTGTCTTCTGTATTGTATTTGAGTACATAAATACAAGGAAGACAGTGACTGAAGTCAGCCCAACTGGCATACAGTAAATACAGAGTAGTAGTATCACTGGAATCTAAACAATATGCCTCATTATCCTCCTTAAAATTAACGAGCTACAGAAAGCTAATAATTCATAAAATAAGTAAATTAAAGTAGAACACCTGTTATATGTGGAGCTCATCTTAATTTTATTTAATAGCTTTTGTCTGTATAGCGCCGACATGTCTTTTCTGTCTCTACACAGTCGCACATTTACTATTCTCCTCTGCTCTCTGTATCACACGCGTGAGTTCGATGCAGATTCGCACACACAGACATGTGCACACACAGGTGAGCACACTACCACCAGAGGACAGAGAGCGCACGTCGGAAAATATGTTGCATCAACCACCTGAAAAGCAACAAAAATATCAGCGTTTTTTTTTTTTTTTAATGCTCCCACGGTGGTGAAGATGGCAACAGTCGCTCTCCTGCAAGTAGCAGCCGGGTGTTTAATGGTTATTACTAGCCTTCGGTAATTTTCTGATGGTTTATCGTAAAACCGGTTACCGTTTCATCTCTAGTCATGATGACAAAGTCTTGTTTTATAATACTTATAATTCATGTAGCTAAGCAAGTGAATTAAGGTACTTCATTTCATGCAGTGGATGTAAAAGTCTTTGTAATCCAGCATTTCCAGTCCTAGAGTCCAGTTCTAGCGTCTGCTAGTGTGTGTGATGTTGTCCTTGTTAGTGCCTCAAGTTCCTGGATTTTGTCAACGTGCAGAGCAAAGCTTCACTTTTTTAGTGTTGAGTGTCTGCAGGTCTTTGTTGATATAATTCAGCAAGCCGTCTTCAGTTTTATAGATGACATTTACACTTTGGTATAGCAGTTTCTGTTTCTTACTGTGCACAGGATGAATGAACCAGATTGTTTACATGGAATTTACATGGGAGGCTGTAGCTGAGTCATTGGTTTTAGGGGCTCACAAAACCACCTTCATACCTGTGGATGGAAGGTCCCCTGATCCTGCTCAATATTTACGGATTGCCTAATATAACCATCAAGCTTGATAGATGCCAACTTGGATAGCTGCCTAGCTGTAAAAATCTGTGGTTGTCTGTCGTCATCATCACCATCATCATCATGTCACTGCCTTTGTATTTTCCTTTATGTTCCTTCTCTCCCTTCCTGTTAAGATGAGTGAGGGTAACCTGGTTCTCGTGACCCAGCTGTGTTCTCTTCTCTGCTGATTAGGTGCGAGTGATGTAATCCACTGTGGTCTGTGGTGCTGACAGACATGAAGAGAAAACCTGGGATCTGTGCTGCTGGCATCCTCACACACAGACACATGCCTCTCAAGATGTCTGAGTGTGGTTGTCATTACCATGCTGCAGGTCGGTTTGAGGAGATGCAGTACATGAGAAGTCATTGTTATACTCATCAAACCATTTAGTGACCAGTCGTCTTGTCTCGGCAATGACTAATGTTTGATATGTTTCTGTTTCTTCTGTCATTAGTTCATTAGCTCTGTCATTAGTCACCTGTATATTTGTATGCCTGTGTAAGTTTGAAATCCACCTCCCTCCTGTCCCGTTAAAAGCTACACTGGTTCTCTGGAGTGTTTTTGCCACAGTTAACTCACTTGCACATGTTGTATGACATTGCTAGTATCTTCATCAGCTGGCCCTGTGATGAACTCCTCCTCCATAGGGATGACCTTTCACCTGGTCTTTAGTTTATCAGAGACCCGAAGAGTAAGCAACTCAATATATAGAACCTGACTCGAGGTGAAGATTCATACAGCAAAGGGCAGCTGAGTGAGTCAGCCTTGTAAAGTTTTTTACAAGAGCTTTTTTTTACAAGGTCTTTAATGACTGGTCAATGTAACAATGACATTTTCTTCTCCCATCCAGTGTGCCCTGCACGATAATGATGACCAGACAGAACGTTAGGGGATCACTAAATTATTACAATTAATAGTGAGGGGAACCATGATTGTGAAACCAAATTTCATTGCCATACATCCAATGGTTGTTGAGACATGAAACTCAAAACCTTAAATGTCAATCTAATGATGTCAGTGGACCACTAAAGTCATGAAATATGTCGTCTAGTAACAATTAAATCTGTACCAGATTTTGTGCCAACCTGTCCAGCAGCTGTTGAAATATTTCACTGGAAAAATGATACCTGGAGCAAAGTGGTGGTGGTGGTGAAGTAACTGAGCAACATTACAAACCCCGGAGCCATGTGATTGATGTGGCTGATAAATTATACTCATGCTGAGAAAGTTCTGCAAACTTTTAGCTGAACAAATCACGTTAAAACACAATATTTATTTTAAAAGCATTTACTGCATATCACAAAAAGGTGGACATCCTGGAGTTACATGGTTTTACTCTTAAAACTAGTGTTATAGGTATTTTATACAGAACAGTTCTTTTTCACATAACATTTAACCTAATTCTGTATGTCTGCCACATAAAGACAGATGCAAGATGACAACAGCAGTATCACTGTGAGGTGCTCTCTGTCAGCATTATGGAGCTGTTCCCATACACTGCTAGTCTGTTTCATTTGCCACTCTGAAAACACACTCATGTTACAGTTTAAAAAGAAAGTACCTAAATCAGGTTGCTTAGTCTACATAGAATTGTAACATGAAATATGGAGTAGATACAATATCAGTTATGTAATTTGGAAACTGATCTGTTTTTCTACTTTGCTTCAAGGCTACGTGTTTCCCAGGTAATAATAATGTTCCTGGAAATGAATCAATAAACCTAAGCTGTCTGTAAATTAAAATTTAATTTCAGTCTGTTGAGAGAGTATTTGATGCAAATATTAATGTTTTCTATGGAAATAATGGCCTCTTTTAGTAGGAAAAGATTTTTCATCCCTTGATCCTCTCTGTGTGTGCTGGGATCTGGTGGCTTGACCACCGTTCAACACACACCCTGTTCTACTCTTTACGTTTCCACTCCAGCTGAGATGTGTTTCTCCCTCAGTGCTCCAGCAGTCTCATTACCTGAATCATCAACTCCCTCAACTCCCCAAAAGCCCCTTCTCTGTTTTCCTCATCTCATGTAAAATACTAATTTACAGGTCACTCTGCTATCCTCTCTCTCTCTCCAGATTTATTTTTCTAACCGTTATGTGAGACACATGTAGCACAAAGGCCTTTTCCTCCCATCTGTTTGCACGTCATGCTGATACATTCCTCATCTGGCTTGTGTGGTTCTTAGGATTCAGAAAATGTGGGCAGAACATGGCAAAGAAGAAACAATCATTTTGATAGTGTTAATGGTCATGTAATCACAAATAATTGCCTGAGACTTTTACATTCTTGTGTTTCTAAAACTAAAGCCTTGGAATAAATTTCACTAAACACCTCGCATGGTTAAAGAACTTCTCATGTTGCTTGTAGGATACAGGGCAGTACCACAGCAGATTACCACAGGTGCTGTTTATGTGCATGGTCAGAGTTGAGCTTTGGGGACTGGTTGTGTGCAGATTTGACCTCTCCTGAGTAATATCTTCTCCAGATGTACTTGGAGTTTGTCTGTTAAGGCCTGTTCATCTGTTCTGCAGCATCCATATAAGGGGTTCAGAAATGAATCCTGTCCCAGGAGCTGGATTTGTGTGCATGTGTCCGCTCACTGAGAAATGAAATGTCTCTCAATCAAAGCAAACTGCAAGGCTCGCATCTGTCAAAACATGCAGCCTGTTTGCTTTTTCTAAAATGTATGAATCTACAAAGAGGTTATCATAGATCAGACATGGATGTCTGATATGAATAATTTAATAGTTGATTTATTCATTTAGTAGATGAATTAGTAGACTAATGCCACTAGACTAATAGTCTACTGCAGTTTATCAAAAACTACAACTTTACACAAAGTCTACAAATTCAGCTTCTTTATTTTGATTGGCTGTCTCTCAAATGTGAAAAAAAGAACAACCAAAGAAACTCAATTAATGTGCATAATATACTGTAGATATTCATATCATTATTAAACTACAAAAATCCAAGTGCACTAACAAAGAGACAGGAGGCCAGTTGGAGGTGGCAGAGCTGAAGATTTTCATTGGGAGTGACCAGGAAGGACAGAATCAGAAATGAGTACAGTTGAACCTTGGATCGCGAAGATAATTCATTCTGCAAGCATCCTCGTAATCAAAGCAAATTTCCCCATAAGAAACAATGGAAACTCAGATGACTCGTTTCACAACCCAAAATATTTGTATAAATATGATTGATACAAAATATAAAGTAAAACCAGTCAAACCAACATTCACTTTCTGGACTGAAACTCACCACACTTTCACTACTTCTCTTGAAACCTGTTTCTGTACTTTTGCCGTGGTTATTGTGCAAATGTAAATATGCAGACATCCCTCACACAGCATGAGGACAGTGAACAATATCATTTATGGTTCCGACCGATCCTGATTAATCGTGAATAATTAATGACGTTACAGATGTTGTGACACCTGCAGAAATACACACAGAAGTTCTCACCGTGGAGACGTTTCATATGGATCCTTTTACTGAACGACGTCTACAAATTGACAGGAGATTCTACATTCTACAAACAAAATTTAGCGACTTATTAATGTTAATGTTCTGAAACAACTCAGATTACGCTGGAATGAGGAGACAATATAAGTGAGTCTCATTCATCTAATACGCTGCAGAGAGAAGTTGTGATCACGAGGCTCGGCAGACAAAGCGTATACATACTGCTCGTATTGTGAGACATCGCTCATTCATCAAGTTAAAATTTATTAAAATTTCTTGCTCGTCTTGCAAAACACCAAGTTACTCGCAATCCAAGGTTCCACTGTACATCAGAGGGACAGCTCATGTTGAGCAGCTTGGAGACAAAGTCAGAGAGGCGAGGTTGAGATGGTTTGGACATGTGCAGAGGAGGGACAGTGAATATATTGGACAGAGGATGTTGACTATGGAGCTGGCAGGCAGGAGGAGAAGAGAAAGACCTCAGAGGAGGTTCATGCAGACAGTTGGTGTGACAGGGGAGTCTGCAGTCAGTAGCAGATACCATCTGCACTGGCATCAACAACAGCAACCGGCACGACCCCTCGAAGTGTACCATCACCTTCGTTCGAGCAGGCGAGAAGCCCCAGCCCCCAAAGTAGACACAGGGGAGCCTGCTTGCAGCAGCAAGGCAACTACTGGTTGACCTTGGGAGACAGTTGAGATTCCCGGACATCATTGCAGCAACAACACTCCGGCCAGACATGGTCTTGATGTCCGGGACAAGCAAGCAGGTGGTGTTACTGGAGCTAACTGTCCCCTGGGAAGATCGGATAGAAGAAGCACAAGAACGGAAGAAGGCCAAGTACGCCGACCTGGTGGCTGAGTGTCGGAAGAATGGGTGGAAGGCCTGCTGCGAGCCCATTGAAGGGGGTTGCAGGGGCTTCCCAGCTCATTCTTTACATTGGGTCCTGTGACTCCTAGGTATCTGCGGACTGCACAGGCAAAGAGCCCTGAAGAACATAATGGAAGCGGCTGAAAAGGCTTCACATTGGCTCTGGTTGAAGAGGGGGGATGCGTGGCGTATTACGCTACCTGGACACAAGTCAGGACCTGATCACCCCTGGCTGGGTCACCCGGGCGAGGGTGTCTGCTGTAAGACCCAAAACACCCAGTGACCCTGGTTACATCACTGAATATGTGTCCAGGTTGCACCACAAGGTGTATCTCAGCACTGACAGAGCAGGATGCTAGGGATAGGGTGAGATGGAGGCAGATGATCCGCAGTGGCGACCCCTAATGGGAGCAGCTGAAAGACGTAGAAATGACAAAAATATAACTTTTTCACTGGCAAAACATCAAATCAGTGTTACTGTGTACATATGGTATTGTATAATTTTACGGGAAATCACCACGGTGCCCTACATTTTTCACGATAAACATTACTTCATGTGTGACTTTTTAATGTAGACATAACCCCAACTCTTGCTTGCAAAAAAAGCTTTTTTGCTGCTAAATGCCAACTTATCATGCAATTGGAGGTTTTAAATCAAAAAAACACTGTGGGTGTCTATTTAGTCACACCAACATTGACCTTAACCTAAACCTATGGGTCATGGGTCATCATGCTGCAGGGGAAGTGTGTGAAACAGTGGAACAAACCTCTGATGGATGGCCCGGATTTGCCAGTCAGACTGATTCAGCACTCTCTCCTGCCCTCTGACCTTAAGATGTTAACTAAACTTGAAATCTTATACTGCTCTGAGCTATCACTTGGCTGTTTAATGTTCAGTTCCTGTCAGAAAGGAAACAATAAGCTAATTATTCACTGAACCTGACTAACATATACTCTATCTACATTTTTTATTATTATTCTGTAGTCCTTTCCAGCTACATGCAAACCAACAACTCTTAATTGTAGGTCATCTGAGAGGTCATTTTACAAGGTATAGCTCACCTCAGCTGAGTGTTTTTATTTAAAGAGCACACACCCGTCATTAACCACTTTCACTTTGGCCTTTCTTTATTTTAAGACTTTAGTTATCTACACGCTATTTAACATGATGCCCTTAATATGACTGTCAACACAGGTGAAATTAAATCACCACAGGAAATATTAGAACTACATTATAGCCTCACATTAGCTCTCCACCCTAACTACTCTATACCTTGCTCACACACACACACACATACAAGTGCACACACGTTGAGCAGTTTTTATTCTGCCATGAAGTGGTATTCAGACATGAAAGAAAGAATGTCTGGATTACCCACATAACAGAGTCATATATACATGTGATTCATCTTGAGTGAAGACTGGAGAAAACATTCAAGGGGGCTCAGCCCTCACCTCACTCCAACATACAGTGCCATTTTATGTGTTTTGCTCTAAACCAAAAATAAATTTTACTACTGGCTCTGTGAGGCTGTACCTAGGCAAAGTGATCCCTTGAGCCAGATACTAATGTCAACATGCACAATTACAGCGCTAATGTGCTCACCAGAGTCCTCAGCAGTTGTAATTAGATGTTTTAATGGGTCCAAAACTTTGGAATAACAGTGTGATGATGTGAATAAATAATTTTTCAAAAAGGAGAGTCCCAACCTGAGGAGGACCCAAATATAATTGGACCCAAAAAGACTCAGAAGAATCAGACTCAGAATATCAGAAATGGTATCAGAGAAGTATCTATATAAAATATTTATATAAAGAAATATAAAAAAAAGAATTCTAGCAAAAATATATAAATAGAATTACAAAAGGATAGGAAATTATAATATAAGAAATGTGGTCAACCTGAATAGGCCTGAACAGAACGAACACAAACACTGGCAGCAAAGGAGATCTGACCTGATTAGACTGTTGAATTTAGGTAGGGTCGTGTCCTGGGTCCTCAACACCAAGTGGACCTGTGAAGACCTCTCGTTCTAAATCCTCTTGGGAAATAAGAAAAAAGATGCTCCTGTTAACTCCAGAACTTGGTGGTGAATATTACATTTTATTACACTTACAAGAGTAAGTAATGGACTGTATATGCATGGGCACACTGCAAAAATATTGAGCTAATGGGGTTTAGAAAATAGACTGCAGTGCATGTGTATATCTGTCCATTCATCCATTATTCTAACCACTTTTACAGTTAAGGGTCGCGGACATACTAGACCAAAAAACCCCACCTTTCATTGGACGAGAGGCAGAGTACCCCCTGGACAGGTCGCCAGTGTATCACAGGCCTGACATATAGAGACAGACAACCATTTACACCTATGGGCAATTTAGAGTTGCCAGTTAACCTAACTGCATGTCCTTGGACAGTGGGAGGAAGCCAGAGTACCCAGAGAAAACACATGCAGGCACGGACAACATACAAACCCCACACGGAAAGGCACCCGGCTGACCAGCGGATTCAAACCCAGGTCTTTTTAGCACTGAGGTGACAGTGCTAACCACTACACCACCTGTGTATGTCAGAACGCACAGTTTAATCTCTTTTATTGTAACACATTTTTTTAGTTTTTACTTTTAACTCAGGAACTTACTGATGTAATGCTACTTTAGGCATTAAACACCACATAGGGACTCTCCATCTCCTTTAACTTATGCTGCCATAATGTTTAATTTATTTTGCCGATGAGTGACTCCAGTGTTCTTAAGGCCCTCTTAGAAGGGATTACCACTGCAGTTATATGAGAGAAAAACAGCACAGGAACTTATTATGTGTGTCTCAGCCAACCAGGATTGAGTGATTTGTTTCTCTGCAACCATGAAGGAAGAGAAGCAGTCATGCGGACTTACAATACCTGTACATTCAATGAGGAACAAAGGTGCTTTAAGATTTATTTTGCATAGGAATAAAAGTACATACTGCACAAATTCTCTAATGCATATATGTGATATGAATAGGGTGGAGTAAAAGCAGACCAAATATCAAAATGTACTGTTTCCAGAAGTATTACAGTGCACATGTTAATGCCTTTTACTTTCTACTGCTACAGTAAACGTCTGGTTTCAGTCCATGACCAGATCTTTGTGCCTCTCCATTATGTACTTTTCTGACATCATTCTTCCTAAGCATACCCCTGGTAACACTGTAATTCCCCTCTCTTGAGTGCTTGTATTTCCTGCTTTTCCAGATGTAAGACAAGGGACTGTAACTACTGTGTTCTGTATCAGTCGCTTACACGTGGGCCAACAGCATAGCTGTTAGATCCATTCAGTCTACTTAACTCCCTCTGTGTCCATTGGACTGTGAGCCCAGTTAACAAACTTGCCTTTACACAAAACACAGATTTTGCTTAAGCTCACTGTATCATCTGTAAGACCACAACTAGAGATAATTTTTTATCAATACTTACCAATAATTTTTATGATATAGTTGATTTATCCTACAGTTAGTTTTTCAGTTAAATCTGTAATTTTTTATTAGTTAGTAACAATAAATAATAAGTATAACATCTGGTATAACATCAAGGTCTCATTTATTTTAACATGACATCTATCGATGAAGGAACTATTTCAAAGTTTCACATTATGAAACTATTCATCACAAACGTGGTGGCCTGGTAGCTCAATGGGATAACCATCAGATTGGGATGCAAAAGGTGGCAGGATCAAATCCCAACCAGACTCCCAGCCCATCCCTCATACCAGGTGCGTCCTCGGGCGAGACACTCAGCGCTAGCTCCCCGGGCACCCCACTGCTGCCCACCGCTCCCCCCCAAGGGGGGATGGGTTAAATGCAGAAGTCAAATTTCTTTGTAACATGTAAATGTGATCAATGACAATAAAGCTGTTTATTATATTATTATTAAGTGTATATTTATGCGTGATAGGTCTGATTAGGAAAGGTATTGTTAACTATATTCTGCCATTGTAGGATTTGGGGGTCATATTTAAAGTGAAGCCTTTTGATATTCGACTAATTTTGAAATGCAGATTAACCAACACTTTATGTTATCCCTGAATGCACCAGCACATGGTGATGAGAGGCTGACAGTGCAACGTTAATGGGAATCAACATCATTTAGTTTTATTTTATTTTATACTTGCTAATGTGTTGTGGATCCACTCGATTCCTAGGACCCGAGACCCAGTCCTGGACCCGAGTCAGGCCCAGCCTCCTCCTTTTACTCTCTTGGTTCTCAACATGGGCAGGAACTGAATGGATCCGAATGGACCCAAAGCTGCACATCACAGGCTGAACTTTTATCAGTTACTTTGGACTATAGAGCACATTGTTTTATTTTGTGGCACATCCACAGGAAAACCAGAGGAAAAACCAGAATTCCTCAGTCTGACAAACACACTTTTGGATCATAGACACATAATGCTCCACAAAGAGAGTTTGGTATAGTTTAAAAGGGGCTTAAACCTGAAAATAGACAACTGAGATGAACATGGTTCTTAAGAGGTTCTGCCTGCAACTCAATTTATGATGCCTATCATGTTCTAATGATGTGCACAGTGCAGTCTGCAGTTTGCAGTGTGAGAGCAGATATATATATCCCTGCCCCCCCACCCTCACCATATGATCTGTTCTGAAGCTTCACCTATAAGGCACACTTTTTGAAATAATATCCCACCTTTAGATCTCTTTTTCTCTGATAGTCAGTTCTCATAAAGTCAACAGTCTGAGTCAGTACTGACAGATGGTATTTGCATTGTGATGCTGCATTTCTCCATCTGCTGTTTAGTTACAATTTAGTGTGTCAGTAGGTGTGCTCATCACTCAAAGCTTTGTTGATGACTGACTGATGTTTAGAAACACAGAGTTTCTTATGTTTCCTCTGTTCACTCCAAGATTTTGTCACTCACTTCCTACTTATCTGGTCTGGTGGGGGGGGGGGGGGGGGGGGGGGGGGGGGGGGGGGG
>JAUBNQ010000014.1:17831126-17891187 GCA_032353495.1 Ctenopoma kingsleyae | reverse complement strand
TTGGTACCCCCCCCCCCCCCCCCACCACCACCACACCCCCTCATTTTCCACTAGGGCAAGTGGAAGCCTTTAATTTTTGGCCTATTCTGGCTGCCCCATCTGCCAGAGCAGAGCCCAGTAATTGCGCCAGTGAAGTAATTGAGCTGTTGGTCCATCCCAGCCTATTACAGTAATATGAGCCCAACACAGGACAGCATGACAGCCGACTCCACTTCCTCTGATTACTTCTACTGGAGGTCAACCAGACCAAGATGCAGTGAAAAGCCTGGGAGGGTTGGATTAGAGGGAAGGGAGGATAACTTATGTCCCTTTAACACATTATCCATCCACCATTAAGCACATGTCCCAGCAACACTACTTCAAAATGATTCACAGCAAATATTAAAGTTTATTAGGGACGTGAAGATGATAAAGTTTTTCTGGCCCTGAGCTGAATCTTTTAATAATGGCTATCTGCAAATACCAGGTCTAATCCCACTTCGTTTCTTCCAGACGTTGGTGCTTCTGTGTTTTACACTCACATAGTGCTCTAGACATAGGTGGAAAGGAGATTTTAATCAAAATGTAGGTAAACTCAAAAGGTTGATGAAATTAGTGATTGTTTTCAGGTTGATCATAATAAATCACTAAAATTGTTAAAAATTGTAAAATTAAATACAGTAATTGATAAATCTGCACAGTGTGGATTATTGGGAAATTGATGTTTACACTGTTCATATGTTTTATTTTGAAATACTTGAATAAGGAAATTCATCAATCCATTGTCCTAACTGTTAGGGATCTTGGGGTTGCTGGAGCCAATTCCAGACCCCAGTCACTGGGTGAGGACATGTTGTACAACATCTACAGAATTTAACAGGGCTGTGGTAAGCAGCCATTAGCTGGCTCTGTCAAAGGTAGTGGTCATTAGCTTTAGCATGAGCCTCTTGACAGCCAGAAAACAATTGTCACAGTGTGAAAATTGTGAAAATTGAAAGTTGGTGATTTAATTTTGAATGAATCCCCAGCAAAACGGTTAACTTAGTCAGAGGTGGAGTTATTTCATGTGTGACCTCACACACCCCTAACATATCTTGACAGAGAGACACACCATGTAATGATGTACCTGTGGCTACACCAAAGACACAGGACACTTTCTGACAAATAATAGACTGCCCATCTCTCATCTTTGACATTGTAGGTATGATGATTTTTTTAGGGTAGCATAGGCTGTATATACAAGTGAGTTACACATAGACCACTTCCCTCTCCTCCTGTGCTCTTTTAACCCATCCAGTATTCTGAATCTCTTTTTACTGCAGCTGTGGTACTCACCAGGTTACAGTTTGCAAAAATTGCTTAGCTTGGGCTGTTCTAAATGAGTTGGCATAATTTAGTAGTAGCACTGTTCCCTCAGTCTCCCTTGGGTTTTTTTTTTTTTACAGTGGATGGAGTAGTATAAGTATAAACACTAACAACATGCTCATCTGTGTTTAACACAGAAATATGCCTCATTGATCAGCTCACAGTCAATGTACCATAGAGAAGGTAGAACACGCAGTGTTTGTATTGTTGACCCTGCAAGCCAGGTCTGACCTGCACTCATTGACACAGCTGCTTCACCTCTACATCTACATGAGCAGGTGTTTATATTCTCCATATGACACAATAACATACGAAGCAACACAACATACAGTATATTTGGTTGAGTTAATGATGCGTAACACTTGCATAAGTAATGGTTCTACAACTAAAATGTAATTTGTCTAGTTTAAAAGGTGACCTGTTTGTCAATTACTGCTGATTGATTGGTTATATCTGGCAATTTATTACTCCTAGTTTTTACCTTTTTTAAATCGAATTCTGTGGATGGACTCAGAGTTGGGCATCAGCCAAGCTTGATAATTACTGTAACTGTAAAGGGTTACAAAAATAGAGGAAGTGTAGACTAACTTTATTCTGGCTTAATGCCATTCTCTATTGTTGGCTCACAGTGGATGAGTACTTTGGTAACTTCTATCACAGTTTGACGTAAAGTCTCCAAGATCCTTACATGTAACACTGACATCTCAGCCAAACGATCAATAGAGGTTTTTCCGAGGCCCGACACTGTGAGAATTATGAATGTGGAAAGTAGAGTATACAGCATCCCCTTCATGGACTCAAAAGTCACAGGCGTCATCAGAATAGTTGAGTGTTTGAGGTTTTTCACTCAGGCAAATGTGGAATATCCTCCAGGGTTTATTTTTTCCATGTATGTAAAATGTTTCTGGTGTTAAATTGCTCCATCTGTTGAATGTTTAACAAATCAGTTTTCATTCATGTCGACGTGATTTTTATAAAAGAATGACAGCATTGTGAGACAGTATTCCTTTCTTGAGCCTAATTAGATGGGTATAGTCTGGGGATGAGTTATATGTTGTGGTTAATGAGAAATGATTGGATGGATGCTCTTTGTAGCCAGGAACTATACAGTGCCTCACACAGCCTTTCCCAGTGAATGCACAGTTTGCTGGTTTGTGTTTTTTTGTTTGTTTGTTTGTTTGTTTGTTTGCATTAGTCTCCTATAAGTATGTATGTAAGATTCAGCTATACAGGTTTTCAGGTCAGGCACCTGAACAGCTCACAGTTGTGCAGTCTTGTGTGGATGAGAGCATCTTTAGATGGAGTTACTTAATGCTGACCCACCACAAAGGCCTCTGATGAGGGAACTGAAAAACTGTTCAGCCTTGGACCTAATGCATTGACACTGCAACACTAACTGCGTGTGTTGTACAGCAATGTTGGGATCATGTTCATTTCTGCAGGGAGAATACTGCTGTACACTCATCACCCCATGCAAATGCTTTTACTAGATGTGTTATAGGATTACAGGATTTTTCTTCGGTTTCCTTTATCATGTCTTCACTACGAACAATGGAAACTGACAGGAAAAACATTAGCAGCCAAAGCGGCTTAACCCAGCTTTTGTGGTCCTGACTGAGCGTGTAAAAGTTGCAATTTGTGTTTTTTAGCTGGCAGAGCGACGCAGGATAATTAACTGCTGCTGCTAAGTGAATAAAAGTGCACGTTCTTAATTTGGAGGCTCTCATTTGGTTTTTGCTATTTAATACTGCTGAAGGAGTTTAACAGCAATAATAAATTATTTATTCTTTAAAGTCACCACTGAATAAGCAAAGTAAAAAAGATTCAACTGTATATACATGAAGGTGTTTTGTAACTGGAAGTCTCCATATGTACATCTCTGCCAACTAAAACCACCCAAGTTGTGACTCTCTACTCTGAAGCAGTGTTGAGATGTTGCTGAGCTGTTTTGCATACATAGGCCTAAAAATGATAGATATGTCATGTTTTAGACATCAGTATTACTAAATTCTGGCTTTGGGAATAGAAATGAAATTGAATCACGAGGTCAGTGTCTTGGATTGTTTTCCGTCTTAACATACACTCAAAAAGTTTCCACACTTCTTGTCACAAAAGAAAATTAATGCAAACAGGATGCACCTGACCACAATTTGGCGTGTCAAAACACATGGTCATTATGGGTGGTTAGTGAGTATAGACTGATGGCAGAATGAAATCACAAGTGTGCAAAAAGGGAGGGGGGGTCTGAATATGTTTTGATGTATGCATGTGTCTCATAAACAGTTTTCAAAAAGATTATAGATTAGTTGCATATGATCATGTTGCAAGAGTTTTTTTTTCCCACATTATAATCTGCATTGTGTTTAAATTATAAGTATGTACATTTTTGGACTATCATCAATGAGGAAAAAGTTACTGTTATCTAAAACAGACTTTTATTCATTGCCCGATATCCATTGTCAGCACTCTGTGTTTAATTCTCAAGTAATTCAAAGGGGTTTCTGGCTAATGTTTGCTGCAGTAGCTATTGAAGTAGAATGAATACTCCTTAGCATTTGTCTGTTTCTTTAGAGGCTTATGTTTTTTTGACTGACAATAATGTCTCATCATGGAGGCCTTTATTAAACACATCACTTTCCCTCATCAGAAGGCGGCTGATGAGATTTATGAAAAAGATCAGAACATGGCATGACATAACAAAACAGACATGATGCTTTACAATGACTTGGCGCGTTTACTGAAGATCATACACAGCTGTTGTCTGTCTTTGTGATTTTCAGCAGCAGATACATTGTATTGTGTTCATACTTGTGTCTCTTTGTTCATCTCTTTGGCTTGTGCTTCTAAGTCATTTAGAAGCTGTTACCAAAATAGTGGAGCAAGAATAATAAAAATATATTCCAACAAATACGTTCTGTCCCCAGCTACATGTGGACTGTCAGTTCCAGATGTCAGTGTCATGTCCTCCATGTCTTTTTGTTCCTCCCTCACCTTAGCCACGCCCCTCTCTGCACACGCACCTTGATTGCTCCCAGGTGTTCCTCATTTAATCTAGTAGTTTTGCCTCCACCTGGAGTGATTTTCTGTTCGGTTTTGTTTCCCTGTATGTATGCACTGTTTTATTAAAGACTCTTTTGTTTTGAACCCTCTCTTGTTGTCTGCGTTTGGGTTCACCATTTAGTACACCTATCTGACACCAGATGTTTCAAACACAGTAAGTACATTAGATCCCATTAAGCGATTTGATCACAGACAGGCCAAAAGTCTACTCACAAATTCACCCTCACCAATTGCATTTACATGCATTTAAGTTACGAGGTTTCTGGAAATCCACATATAAATTCAGCTAATGAGCAGTCTTTTTACTGTAGTAACTTAATCCATGAACCCAGCCTGCTTTCTTAACCTTAATTGGTTTCTTTGTTGTTGTATCACTATTAGAATATAGGATTGTGGGATTGTTGTGACTGAGCTTTAATGTGAAATTACCCACAACAATGCTAAGCTCTTCTGCACTTTCTCATTTTACACTGTATTGCGAGTCTGCAATACTGTTACTTGATTGACATATCATAATATAGTATAATACCAGTACAACCATGGGACTCTTCATTGACTCTTTTCTGCAACTCAGGCTCTTTCACTGTAATCTGTCTGATTAAATTTGTTAATTCATCATTCATGCACTTAAGTGAGCAAACTCGGAGGTGACCTGACTCAGGTCAGCTTTTCGTTTAACCTCTTGTGAAACCTGCTTTCTGAGGTTACAGTCAGCTTACTGAAAGCAGACAGATGTTAGCCACCCATCAGGGTAAGACTAAATAAAGTAGAATCTACACACCTTTCACTTGACTGCACTATACTTTTTATAAATAGAAATTAGATCTCAACAAACATAAACTGAAAGTGCAGGTCACTGTGTGGACTCTTTCTTAGTCTATCCTGCATCCACAGGGCTGTCGGTTTTAATACATACATTAAAGTTTTATCATAAGCTCAATGAATTCAGTGTTTTACTACCATAGTAGGTTAGTTAACCTACAAACAGAAGAATTACCCAATGACTGAGCCAACACTGAACACCTTTACTGTTCACACATTTCTCTTGGTGCAGGACTCAAACATCTGTTTTACTTTTGCATGAAAAGAGCAGGCATGACTGGCAACCAACCCCCCCACCCCAAACCTCCCTCGTTCCATCTTGATCTTTTGATTATAGTTTTGGGAGAAAAGCACATGAGCATGTACCTAGGCTTTCCCTGAGGGCACAGTATGTCTGCACATGAAATGCTCTTTCATGAATAGTCCCGTACAAGTGTGCCTTAATAAAGACCGTCAGAGCATTAGATCAGTAAGTGTGTGAGAATGTTTTCCAGTTCCCGGGGCTATTAATTACTGCTCGTTTAGATAGCGTAGCATCAGCAGGCCCACACACTACTCAAGGAGCTTGTGATTTGTGTGATTGATGATAATGTTGTTATTATGGTTCATTGCAATTTGTACATTGTTAGAAGCTTGCGTAACTTTGGGTCAAAACAACAGCTGATAAACGAGAGCTTTTCATACTAACTGCAGAATGGACATCTGATGCCTATCTAAACATACTTTTCTAAACGTTTATCGAGTGGTGCTGGCATAATATCAACCATGAGCTTGGTCTTCGTTTAAATGCTGCACAATTATTTATACGAGATTCTGAACCTGTTTGACTCTTCTTTTTAGAAGTCGCTATTTCTACTTTTGAGGTCATTGTTTCCACATTAATACTGATTGTCACAGTATTGTCTTGTGTGGGTCTTGAAACACTGATTCAAAAGATAATTTAGATGATTGACAACAGACAATTGAAAGAAGATGCCATGGGCTGTGAGAACTTTTTGGTTCATCCAATTCATCTTGTGAATCTGAATTATCAGAAAGTTTTTAGGCAATTTCTTCAAATTTGGTACAAATTGTTACTTGGTGTTGAGGATGAACTGATTAGATTTTGGTAGTTAGAGGTCAAGGTCACAGTGACCTCATTTATGTCCTATTCTCGTCAATGCTATATCTCAGAAACGTGTGGAGGGAATTTCATTACGTCTGGTACAAACATCCACTCAGAATGACACAAACTTATTAGAATGTGTGTCTGGACAGACTTGTGTAAACTACAGTGTCACTGGTTAGTGGAGGCATACAACCACAATGCAGTAATTCTAGTATAGATTAACATTTGTCACGTCTGTTGACTCTCCTATACATCACATCTACAAGAATAGACAGGATTATAGGGACAGATCAGAGTCATCTTAGAGGAGATGTTTGTTTCATATAACATTGGACCCTAAAATGGAAAATCGGTATTACTTATTACAAAAGAAAAAAAAATTCTTATAGCTGAATAGTTTTTGGTGAGTGTGAAAATAGATGATCTCACTCTGAGATCATCTATCATTGCTACATGTGATGTTTTGACTCTGATGTTTTGACTCTGCATCAAACATCAGAGTCAAAACGTCACATGTACTATTTCTGCAGCTACAGTTTCGAATTATCAGATATTAGAGCGATTTGAACTGTTATTACCGTCACTAAAGAAACATGTCTTTTCAGTGGAAAATCAAAGAATAGTCATTATGAATTAAGACATTAAACCATTTCACTGTGGTACTACTGCATTGCAAAATTGTATCTTAAGTATGAATTCATGTGATTGTGTACAATATATTATTGCATTTGAAATGAAACTGGGACTGGAGTGTCAATGAAGACATCTAGCAGATACTTACTTTACTTTACTTTACTTGGCAGACGCTCTTATCCAAAGCGACTTACAAGGAGAAAGACAGATTACAGACAGATATTCTGTTCATTAAGTCTTCAAGGCTTCAAGGTGCAGTTCAAATTCAGATCTTTTTTTTTCATGTAAGTGGTTGTTGACCTATGAGGATTCCTGGAAGGATGGCATGCTGGAATTTTTAGTGCAACACCTGATATGTTCCCTCATTGCCATTCCTCGGGGCAGCAGAGTGTGACCAGTGATGTGTCTGGCACTGCTGTCAGCATGAGTGTAAAGAGTGAATGGGTCTCTGACAGGTTGACAGGCATGGATTTATTTATAAAAGTCATAGAGATGAGTAGAGTTTAATCTGCTTGAGCAATCCTGTATCTTTGGAAAGTCCGGAGGCAGTCTCAAACATGTTCATAGTGGTTAAATCTTAGAAGTTCATGTTTGAGTGCTGCTTTTATGTTTTGGCACTCTAACATTTATGGTCTTTAGCTTCATTGATTCTTTCCCTTGTATGTAACTCAAATGCAACCTCTCCTCACTGTCTTTGCACAACTTACATAATGACATTGACTTTTAAGTTGAACATGATCTCAGTCACTTCCCAAGTTAGAGTCTGATTAGCAACAACACCAGTCTTTGAGTGGTGACTCATTTTCTCCAAATATGATAAAGAGCTGTTCATAATCCTCAGGAGCCACCCTACAAACACAGGCTGATCCACAAACCCATCTGGACAGGACAAAGGGCACCTTACTTGGGGTAAAAGTAGTAATACTTTCTTATGGCCAATATTAAGCCAGCAGGTAGTGGGTAAAACAATGTTTGGCGCTGTAATAAGACACTAAAAAAAGAAGAAGAAAAAAAAGAGAAAAAGACTAGGATGTAATTTGTAGCAGCCCTGGGCAGCTTTAAAAGGCAAGGGCCCCGTAAGTGGTTTTTAGTAATCAGTCAGTGTTCTCTTCACAGCATGTTAAGGTTTCTCCTAAGTGGCAACAGATGAATGATTTAGTTTGGTTTCAGCAGATGGTCACTGCCTGGGTCCCCTAATCTTGAAACGGTGCAGAACATACGCTACATGACCAAAATGATGTGGACATGTGGCTGAATATGGGAAAATAACTGTAATTTCAATATTGCAGTTGTTATTTATTGTGTTTTTGTTTGTTTTCTTTTGTAATATTCAAATGACAGTAGGAAACATAGAACAGAAAACCATATAATTGGTCTTTCTGGTGGACTGCGCACACATAGTAGAGAACATTGTCAAGACAAACGTAGGCATTCAACCACTGTTTTTCTCTTGCTTTTGTTTTTTCCTGTCAGTGTGCTCAGTTTCTCTCTCTGTTCCTCCTCTCTGTTCTGCACACAAAAGTTTAGTTGGTGTATACTGCTTGCTAACTGCAAGATGCCAATTGTTATCAAGGTCCCTGGCTTGCCCCTCTTTCAGCATTGCAGATTCAACATCAATTTTTTTAAGAAGACACACCATAAGCTTTCATTTGATTATTTGATTAATCATTCAGGAAAACATCCATTTTTATATACACTTTCTCGCTTTCAGAGGCTCAAGGGTAATTAACAAATCAAAGAGATTAAAGGTCTGGAGCTCTGAGTTGTTTGTTTGGAGTTCTGAGTTGTTCTGATTTTGCATTTGGTAGCTGTTCACTGCAATACTCAATGAGGTATACAGAGTTGTCTGTGCATGCGAAGGAGGCCACCATTATGCTGAAAAAAACAAAATAAACACAAGAAGCATAGCATTTGGAGTGGCCAAAAAGTTTGGTACATTTTAAAAAAGAGCAAATTAACTGGCTCATCAATAGCAAAAGGCCTGGGAAACCATGAAAGTCAACTAAAGTGGATGACTGCAGAATTCTGTAAAGCTACCACATCATCATACATGGTGGAGGCAGTGCTATGGCATGGGCATGTGTGACTGTCAATGGAACCAGGTAACAGCTGTTTATTGATGACATGACTGGTGATAAAAGTATCACGATGAATTCTGAAGTGTAAAGGCTATACTCTTTGCTCAAACTTAGTCAAATGCTGCAAAACATATTGGGTGGTGCTTCGTATTACAGATGGATTATGACCCAAAACATAGATCAAAAGCTATGCAAGCGTTTCTCAATGCAAAGTAATTGGACATTCTTCACTGGCCGTGTCTCCCATCTTCTGTTCAGCAATGTCAGGATGTGCTTCTGCCAAGGCCATTTTCAGCATGGCTAGAACCAAGTCTAAACTTGTGTGTCCTGAACTATCTTCATCCACTCACATGACTCACTTCCTGTGCAGGTGCGGGGGAGTCTGTGCACCTGAAGGCTGTGGGGACACTTCTGTAATTCTTTAGAATCTGTAGCGTTTAAAAAACATTTTCAATCACAGCTTAAATTGCAGCCTTGCGATTAGAGAATAACTTTCTGTTAAATTGCAATATCTTTTAAAAAGTAATCGTTCAGCTCTAGTGTATACTGAACATTACACCGTTATGTGATTTTTGAGCATTTCATTGTAACACTTTCTTGATTGTCTCACTACAGATGAGGTGGACGTTCTGCAGGAGCTTTCTCTTCAAGTGTCAAGCAACAATAATGCCTCCATGACTGTGGAGGACAACAAGTGTCCAGTTCTGCAGGTGGGACAGTACTCCACCTTGGCTCTTCCCCTACGACAGATCTTCACTGAAGGGTACTCTTTATTTTCAGTGTCTTACTACAGTAGTAAAAGAAAAAAACTTTTTTTTCTGGTGATTTTTAACAACTATTGTCGTCTGTGCCATTTTCACCTATCACTTTTATTTGTTTAAGCCAAAATTACAAATCAACCATTTGCCTCAAGGGGCTTTATGAACAACAGTTTCTCCCCAAGGTTATGGCTTCTTTAAAAACAGATCGCAGTGTCCTTTATGTTTTGATTCTATGACTAAATGGTGTGTGTCTGTGTTTGTGTTTAGGTTTGCAGATGAATTCAGTTTAATGGTGCAGCTGCGGAGTCCTCAGAGAGAAGAACGCAGTGTTTTCAGCATGCTCAGCCCCGACAGCCATGTTATGATGCAACTGCGAATCAGTGCTTATACTGTCATCTTCATAGGAACGCAGCAACGACACTATGAGTGAGGCCAATTTGTGTGGTTTTTTTTTTTGTCTTTTCTGCACTCAAATGAGTAGAAATTGAATGAAACTAATGCACGTTCTAAGTACTGTGACCTCTCCTTGGCACTTTTATGCTTTCATTTATGAATTTATTGTTATAATTGCCCAGATCTAGTGATACTATTTCAAACAAGAACATGCTTTTGACTTCTATTCATTACCCATTACCCAAAACATCCAGATGGCAGGAGATGATTACAACATCCAACTTGGGTAACTGAGGGCCACTCATGTCCATTCCTGTTTCTTGGCTAAAGGGCATGCACATGTGTAATATGGAGAAGAGTTCTGCAGAAATATGTGTTTGTTTGCAGCATGTGTGTATTTGTTTGACCGTGAATTGCGTTTGGCTGTCTCTTTGGTGAAATGATTTATTAGCCATTTCTTGGCAAGTTTCTCGTCAGAGAACCACAGAGCTTGAAGCAATACATCATGACAAGACAGCAGACAGAACTGGGCCAAAATATAGACATAGATACTCTATCTTGTACTATTGGCTCCTGGTTGATTTTTGTTTAGCATTGTTATTTTATTTAAAGCTGCATATCCATCAAACATGTAGGATGGCTGTTATTCTGTCTATTAGGTTTGGCTGGGTCTAGAGTCCAAAGAGACTTCAAGAAGAAACTATGTGTTTTAAACATCAGTTCCACTAATTAAGAGTGTATATTTTGAAGGGGAACTCCACTTATTTTAAGTCTGCTCACAGGTCATGGAAGAAATTTGTGTAAATCATTTGACTCCAGAGGGAGCAGCATTGTGTGTAAAAGTCAGCTTTGGTTGGGTCCAGTTTGGAAACAATGTGCAGTTGTGGAGTTAGAAAGAAGTTAGCTTAACAGGCCTCAGTGGCTGCTCCTCAGCTCTGCTTGCGGATGTCAGGTCAAGCCTAGATTAGCTGCTGCCAGTATAGCACACCTGAATGTCTGTCAGTGTTGTAGGAGTGCAATGGTGGAAAACTCTTTCAACAATAAATTTAATTACTGTGTCTAAGGCCACTTACAGTGACACAAACACAGAGACTTGGTGCCAACTCTTTAGTCGTAAGCAAGTGTTGAATGTGTGTGACCCTTAAGCCCTCAAGTGGCATTGCATGAGCCAGGCTACTGTTGCTTGTCACTTAACACAGATTGCAACCAGAAATGCAGTGTGAAAATCAATTTTATACATGAAGGAAGCCATATGCATACTGGATGCAGAAAAGGTTCTCTGTGCCCGAGCTCATGTCAGACCAAAATACTGTTGAATTGTGTTCTGTGTGTCGATGTTTCAGCTTTTTTTTGGTGGAATAATGGATATCTGTTTCTTTGTCAAAAAAAGACCACCCAGAATGTTATCAGTAACAGGTGCAAAAGCCACCATCTGAGATGCTATATAGGGGGCATCAGTGCCCATGGCATGGGAGACTTACACATGTGAACATACCATCGATGCAGAATTGGATAGCATTGGTTTAGGGAAACTGACATACATTTAATATACACGTTCGTTATAACATACAGTATGTCACAAAAGTGTGTACACCCCTCACATTTTTGGATATATTTTATTATATCTTTTCATGGGACAACACTGACAATATGACACTTTGACACAACGTAAAGTAGTCGGTCTACAGCTTGTATAATAAATTAGCTGTCCTCTCAAAATAACTCAAAACACAGCCATTAATGTCTAAACTGCTGGCAACAAAAGTGAGTACACCCCTGTGAAAAATGTTCACATTGTGCCCAATTAGCCATTTTCCATCCCCAGTGTCATGTGACTCATTAGCTACTTTACATTGTGTCAAAGTGTCATATTGTCAGTGTTGTCCCGTGAAAAGATATAATAAAATATTTACAAAAATGTGAGGGGTGTACTGTATGTTTGGAGAAACATACACTGCCGTTAAGGCAATATCTTTTTTTGGGAAGTCAATAGATGCATCAGCAGAGCAATGCCTCATTCTGCATATGCGACAACACTGTGGCTTTGTAGAGACGGAGTGAGTGTACTTCATCAGACTGCCTGCAGTTCAGATCTGTCTCTTATCAGCTCTGTCCTGTATCTAGCAAGAATGGACAAATTTTCCACTGCAACAGTCATTGTTCACTGTTCCCAAATTAATACAAAGTGTAATTAATACAAATGAAGATATAACTTGTGTGGCAACATATTTCTGATCCAGCTTTATTGAGTGTGGCCAAATTGTACTGAAATCATTTTAAGATTCTTCTTTAACATGCAGCCTGAACAAAACTGTTTCGTAAATTAAGGCTTTTGTAAGTTTTTGTAAGCTTTTTAACGTTTACTGAGATTTGTGCTTTGTTGGGAGAGAGGACACAGTTGTGACTTGAACATGTCCTTTATTACTTGATGCTGACATTACTCTCAAGACGCATAAAGCCAAAGATATGTGACTACATAACTACCCATGTGTGTTTGTTAGGTTCCCAGTCAGCGGCCTGTCTGATGGACAGTGGCACCATGTGGCCCTCAGTGTGTCAGCCCAGAAGCTGACGCTGTATGTGGACTGCACGCTGCTGGAGAGTGTGGACTGGGTGTATCATGGAATGGGCATCAGCACCGATGGGCTGCTTGTAGTTGGAGGCATTATTGAAGCCTTTGAGACTCCACTAGAAGTAAGTGGCTTCCACCCAGTTTTATTTGCACAACTCTGCATCCTAATCTTTGTTTGTCATAAAAAGAAATATTAATGTACACGAACACAACCCTGCCCATTATCGTCAACCACACACCCTATGAGCTATTCTGTTAGTCTGCCCATTTACCCTGCCTGTTAAATTAGTTTTATTCCACTAACCTCAGGCCAGACTCTCAGCTGGCTCAAACAACTGGTTTTTGAATAACCTGTGTCAGACTTTTAATCTAAACTTTTTAGACTTTTCTGTTGTTCAATATTGTGCACGTGTGTATTTTATGACCAGGTGTTTGCAGTAGTCATAATAGTTATAACATCAGTTTCAAAGTAATAAACTCATTGTGTGAAGTACACAACACACATGAAAGAAGACACAAGCAGATATTCCAGCCCTGTGACCCTATCTCACTCCAGTCCTTCATCCTACCATCAAAGACCTGTTACGCTTAGAAACCATGTATTTGTTTTTATAAATTATGGGTAGAAATCACTGTAACCTGCTCTAACCACAGATGTATTCATTATTACACAAAATTATAGAGGAAACACTGATGAGTGTTTGGACAGGGAATGAGCTGAGTATCTTGAACCCCCTCCCTGTTCTCAAGTTAATATGAAGGCATCTTACATCACTTTACTGTTAATAGAACCTGCAAGTCTATGCACTTCAGGAGGAAACCCACAAGGAGAACGTGTGGATCCTTTGTAAAGTACAAACCATGTAAACTTAGATATTTAATGTATTTTTTTGTCCTTTCCAATCACCTATTACTTTGAAATCTGCATTCATGCTGGTCAGACTTACTGTGTTTGTTTGTCAGTTAAATCCTTGTGTGGTGCTATAGATTTCTATCACAAGGGAACTCGTCGTTAAAAGCTCATTTTGGCGTGTAATGTACTTGGTTTTACATTATGGACATGCTGTCCAAGTTAAAACAAGCACTTGTAGCCTAAGGATCGTAGCAGGCAGTATCATAATGGGGGCTGGTGTGGGCATTGTAGAAGCAGCATCTGGATTTGTTCTTTGCACCAGATGGATGGAACCAAATGGATTCTCAACTGTCTTGTTTTCCCTGGTGACAGCTTTTTACTGAGCTCTAAGGATGGAGCATTGCAGCATTCAAGGGTGGTGACAGTTCTCTCTCTGGTCTATTTTCTGTCAGGCAACACTAAACCACGTATAACCATGCTTTGCTTTTATCTATGACTCTTACTGTCATTCAGTCCACTTGCCTAATTGATGATGGAATCTGGAGAGCTCATAGATATTTAGCAGGTTTTAAAATTAATTCAAGTATTTAGAGTATCAGTATCAGAATCATTGGTCACCATGTCTATGCTGCTACTCTCTCCCATCTTTCTTATCACTTTCCCCTGTCTTATTGTCTATTGGGTGAAAAAATGTGATCAACAATCACATATATAGTCTTTTTCTTTCATATCGGTTGATATTTAGCAAATTTAGCCACTTAAACGTTCACTTGTGCGTGATCTAAAGGATGACAATGCTTCAGATGTTATAAAAAGATGAGTGACATTAGCTGTCTGTGTGAGAACATGCTTTCGACACAGTGCACACCACTCTGCTTCTCAGTCAGGTCTTAATTAGCCAAACTATCTCCACACTACTAAATCAGTCTGACCCATCTTTTCCAGAATCTCTTTGTGTTTTGAACCTTGACTATGTTCATTGGGGCGTCTTCTTCAGTAACAACGTCGCTTGACATTTTCTGTCATCATTTTCTCTTTTATCTCATTGTCACTCCTGACTGGTTCTGATTCTCATTATCATTGCATTTTTATGTCATCAAAATATGATGGAATGAGTTCTATTGACGTTGTGTCATATGTATTGTTTAATTGCCCAGTTCCAAGATGATAAGACAACTGAATACTGCCTGTCCTTCTCTTTAATATGCCAGAGATGCGTGTAATTATAATTATGGTTTGGTTCTTTAGGAACAAACATTTTTTTTCTAGCAGCCATTACATAATTTGTTTACTTGATGTAGTCTCCCTACTGAAAACAAATTGTTCAGCGGTTGTTTGAATACTGGATCATAGTCAGCTGCAGCGAAATTACCTATGTACACTCAATTGACATAGGTTTGTGGATGTTAATTATGTGTTTGGCTGGCACATGTACTTCATCTATTTTCAGGTAACATATTATTTTCTGAGAAGGTTTTGTTCTTCTGCAGAGACCACAAAACCTCACGATCTCTAAAACATTATCTTTCTATATACGGAAATGTAGCTCTGCACCAAGTAAGAAAAGAACTATTCTCAGTTGTAGCTCTTTGAAACGTGAGATCAAACAGCCTGTTAAAATTTGCTTTCAATTGTCTGTAATGGTCATTATTTGTGCTTTTTATTAGTGTTATATGCACCATCATTCTTGAGCATTGCAATAATGGGAAATTTGCATTTTAACATTACAGGCATAGTACTAATTTAAAATGTGTCTGATTTGACCAAATTTATGTATTTCTTTGAGTCATGCTCATCTGTCTTTAAGCAAGTAAAATTTATGTCAAACTGAACACACACTGCCACAAACCCGCAGTCACATTCTTATAAACACAGCCTGGGGACAGAGGTTTTTAAATGTCTGCTGATGTTTTGTTTGTCATGCTTGGCCTGATGTCAGAGTCACTGGTAAAGTAACTGAGAGCTGCAGTGAAAGGTTTGACCTGCATTAACCTCCGTGTGTCTGAATGTTGAAACTTGTCTTTTCTTTCTGGTTTGTTTGCTTTCATTACAGCATATACTGTATATAAACAGATTAGGAGTATGTTAACAGCGGGATATAGATGCATTAGATAGTGTTGTTAAACTTTATCTCACATTGAAAAGATACATATAATGTTTACTCATATTTAGCCATTACTAAGGTTACATTAATAACCTTATAGTACCAGCATAAACAGTCCATAAAAGTCCTGCTGCCTTTCTCTAAACATTTATTTTTTGTGGACTAACTTTCAGTTTTAGTGGCATTTGATGCTTATGTTTTCAGTTTTTTGGATAGATTTCTTCTCACAAGCACTTAAGAAGTGTAATCCTGTACATATATACATGTGTTATACACTGGACCATTGCCGTTTGTCTGATTTTGCATGCAACATTGATTTGTATATCTTTTGTGAACACAAGAACTTTCTTTGTTTTCGCATAAATACAGACCTGACCTAAAAAGCAAATAGATTTTTACACCAGTCCTAAGACAAAATAAAGGAAGCCTAATTAGCCAAATTATATCAAAATCGCAATTATTTATTAACATATTGTTGAATATGAACTAGTTTGTGAAACTTTATTTTTCCTGTGAAGGTGATGTTGTGTCTTCACCGTGTGTTTGACCACTCAGTGTTTTTAATGTCTCTGTCTCTGCAGGGCCATCTCAGACAGCTGACCTTCCTGATGGACAACCCAGATGCTGCTAAACAACACTGCAGCCACCACCCACCCCGCTGTGGTGAGTCGGCTCCGAAGCCTCCTCGTTCCCCACGCACCAACAGCGCCCTGGAGGTGAGGAAACATGCGTGGAAACTAAAAAGGAGAGATTGGAATAATTCATACCACTGAAAAAACTCTTAGTATTGTTCCCTTGACTAATGTAAACAGCAAGGTCTGACATGTTACTGAGGTGTTTAAGGTGAAGTCAGGTTTCTTTTGAAGGCCACAGCTCAGACACTCAGACTCCTGCAGTTAATACTTTGACAGCATAACCTGTTATATACTGTGAAGCATGATAAATGATCATCAGACGATTTATAGCAAAAACTACACTGACTTCTGCGGTTATGATCCAGTCTGGTGGATTTAACAACTCTGAGTGTTTGGTTGTTCATCGGTTTAGCCCTGAGCTGTCTTTATTTGTGGTTTTTAAATTTAGAAATTGTTCTCTCTGTTTCCATACAGAATATAGTGTTGTCCTCAAATGACCTGGAGGACCTGCAGGGAGATCCCGAGGATGAGTCGTTCTTGAACTTCGACAGAAGTGTGAGTAGAATATTTTAGCGCCTAATTTTCAGAAACATTGCAGTGCTCTGTAAAGGTGTGCTAAAAACTCTACATTCATTTAAAAAAAACAAAAAGATAATTTACAGCTATGTGTCAAAGCTCTAGTTGGAGGGCGCGGGTAGCTGACCAGTCATCATGGTGATTATATTTAGCTGTGGACAGGCAGGCAGCCACAGTTGTAAATACCAACCACTGGTCTGGTTTCACTGGCTTCATCTTTTTCTTCCGTCCAGTGTCTGTCATTAATTAGTGCTGCGATGCAGAGCCTCAGGCGTCAGAGGCCTCAACCAGCTGTACCGCCTCTTGTCCTTGCCTGACTGATTCACTTTGCATGCGCTGGTGCATATATGCGTGTACTGCATGTGCGCCTGTGTGCCTGACCTGTTCGCCTCGTCAGTCTGTGTCTGCTCGCTGGTCTTTGTTGTGGATGCTCAAAGTCTGCTTTAACTAATTATTGTATATCTAGGGCACATTTGTTTCAATTTTTTATCAAAAAAAATCGGAAAATCTGCTTGGATTTTGTTGAAAAACAGTAATAAAACATCAGAAGGAAGTGCAGATTTTCTGTGCTTTCTCATTTTGGTTTACGTATTTACAGGATGTTCATCTGTTCGTTAACCTGAAAAATGAATTGCTGAGCAGTACTCTCTGCATACTGTAATGCACTCAAAGTCTACTGTAATCTGTCTTGATTATATTGACGCTTCTGATCTTTGCCCCACAGACCAAATTTCCCACATTCTTCTTACTTTCTGTTGAAACTAGAATTGCACAACATAGCGCTGATCAGTGCATCTGAAAGCACAGATTCAGAAATCTGTTTTGGTACGATTCACACTGTAGCTTAATCACTCAGACCAAGCAAAACATAGTTCCTGAAATACACACAGCTATTTACACTGGCACTAATATGAATAAACAGTGTTTCTGGAATGTTTGAAATGGATACACCAGCCACGACCATGTGGTTGCAAATGAAGGAAAAGCAAAGCTGGTTTGAATTCACGTTTTCCTGTCTAAAGAAGAATGTCTGAAATAATCAGTGAGGATCTGGTTCTTAATGATGCAGCAGTGTACAGCCAGAGAAGGGACCCCAATCCTGAGTCTTAAAACACAGCAGACTATGCCGTGCCATGACACACCAGCCCCACCACGCACGGTTTCACCATCAGGATGGCATTGAGATGCCTTTATGATGATGTAGACAACAGAGACTCTCCTGGTGTTTACTTTTCGAGACAATGTTTGCACGAACAGCTGCACCAGATCTCTCTTAATAGTTACTGAAATCTTAGTGAAACTTCAAACGATTGCATCTCTTTCTCATTATCTGTCTGTCTCCGCTCAGCTGTTTCTGTTTTTTGTTATGGCTAAATCTGTCTCCTCTGGTTGTCTGTGGTCCTGCGTCCATGCATCTCTGTCTGTTGGATTTTCTCTCTGTCTGTCTCTCTCTGTGCTCCTCAGCAGTGTCCAAAACTCATCAGTCAGTGCATTTTCCAACATGTTGAGCTAAAGTGACTGTGTCCACCTTTTACAATGTGAACTTCTGATCGGACAGAATAGGAACTTTGAAGATGTTATCTTAGATTCTGGCAGTGTGTGATGGACATTTTCACTACCAGTCAAAAGTTTGGATACATATAGAAATCGAAAAAAACAGTAGAAATGGGAAAGAAATACAGTGTAGACATTGTTAATATTGTAAATGACTAATGTAGCAGGAAAGACCTGTTTTTAAAGGAATATTTACACAAACGTACAGTCTTCCAAGAGAACGTTATGTTTGCTAATGCAATTTTATTAATTTAATATCCTTTTAAATTATCATTAAAAATCCTTTTGCAATGATGGTAACACAGCTGAAGACACGTATCTTTTCATTATAAACATGGTAAATCCTATGTGTGTCCAAACGTTTGACTGGTAGTGTATGTCTAATCTACTAATCAAACAGTCAACAGAATAACAGACATTAAAAATAAGTAATAGTTATTGCAGTGCTAGTTCATTTTATAAAAAATAGTTAATGACTGAACAAGGGGATGATTTTGAACACAGTTCTGGTTCCTTATTAAATCCACAGAGAGCAGACCTTTAGGGCTCCAGCTCTCCTGTATCTGGTTCTCCTCACAATGTACACCGCTACATTAGTGAGGTCTATTTCTCTTTCTCTATGGTCTGCTGCTGCCGTCTTTGAAGCATAACATTTCTGACTGCAGGACCACATTGTGGGGGTTTCCTGACTTTGATGCATGCCCTTTCTGGGCCCACCGGCTCCCTTGACAGGTGTTCTCTGTAGAGACATGGCACTCGACCAGTTAATCTACAGCTCCTTCTGCATGCACTAAGTGCGTTAAACACTACTGGAGGTCAGGGACCTCAGCTAAATGCAGAGCTATGAACTCCAGAGCATGTTGATGGCTTTGAACTCTCATAATTATCATGTCCCACATTTTAGTCAGAATCACTCTATGCAGGTCTTAGAGGTTAGGACACACAAAAGGTGTGTGTGTGTGTGTGTATATACTTTAATGTAGATACAGCATAAATCCAGTATGTCACAAGGCTTTCAGTTATAGAAATGGCTCTAACAGTGCTTACACTTCATCACTGAAGCTGCAAGTGTCAGTGGGAGACACACACACGGGCGCATGCACACACACACACACACACACACGCACACACACACACGCGCACACACACACACACACACACACACACACCAATTTGCCTGTGGTCATAATAATCTCCGTTCCATATTCTATCGCAACCAAGTGTTTGCACTGTGTTTGTGTTGTTATTCAACCTTTTTCTAGAGTTGCTAATTAACACATATTCTGTCCTTTGATGCTGGCAACTGTAGATGTTAAGTTTTACAAACTCACAGAACATATGCTATTCACCTTAAACCTGGATTAATTGCTGGCTGGTAGATGGAGGGGAAATCCTCAGGGTTTATTTTGCAGAGACAAAACCAAAACAGTACAAATTTGGTTTGTCAAGCCAAAGTGCCTTTTTTCCTACTTACCTTTTCTCTTACTTTCTGGCCAGGCCACTTAAGTTACGTGGCCCTAGGCAGCAGCTGTCAAGATCAGATCAGAGTCAGCCAGCTTGGTTGTATAGAGTGTCATTCACACAGTGAGCCTGCGTTCACCTCTTGTCCTAACTGTGGAGATGAGTTGCTCTTACAAAGATATCATTATGAATGTCATTGCTGAACTCTCTGTGTGTGTCATGTTGTCAGGAGAGCTGAACCAGAGCAAATTGTGCAGTGGTGTGTAGAAGGTACATACATGTCATATCATTCCTGAACTGTCAGTGTTACAGAGTCACGATGATAGACAACATGTTCTCATGCTAGCAATGTCTGGAGGGTCTTGGCAAACGAGATTGCTCAGCACAGACAAATGTGCCATTTTAATTCCAAGCCTCCTTCTGTGTCTGCAGCTATGTGATTAGTGGATGCCATACTTTGTGATCTTTTTTAGAGGCAGAGACAAGTAAATAAATTTAAGCAGGCTTGAAGACTTTATGATATAATGTAATTATTCTTGTCATTACTGTGCCTACAGATTTATCCACAATTTTTATTTATCATTGGATTACTTTGATCTGAAAGAAACAAGTGTTTTTCTGTGATTTCTAAGGGGTTATAGGCGTCTCTCTTTCTGTATCTATATAAATTATATCTAAATAATACAGTATATACTAGTTTAAAGACATCGAGATTAGCCTCCAAATACAGAGCTGTCAGTAATGAAGAACGTTAAACAATCATCTGCAATAAACGTGATGGATTCAGGAGTTAATAAATTTGAGGGTTTTCTACTAGTTGCACGATGCATCAACAAGCCAGTAATGGGTAAGTGGTTGAGGATCTGGGTGCCATTTTTTTTTCTTTAACAGGAAAGCTCTGCAGACTATCAAGCTTTTTTTATGTGTAATTCCCATGCACTGAACAGTAACTTTTCATCTGCTTGAAGGGTTTGTAACTGGCTCCAACATAAAATGTAGTAATTATGGACAAGGCCAGGAGGCCCTCAAATCATCAAGTGCAAGAGGAAGTGTGTTTTTAAAAGAGGTTATGCTTGGATTAAACAGAAAGAGGAAGGGATCAGAAATGGAAGAAGAAGAATGGAAAGAAAAAGACGGGAAAGGAAAAAAGAAATCACGCCCTAGCTGATTGTCTTCTTTGTCATTAAGAGGAGCAGAACAATTTACTCGGGGTGAAAAGTCCCAACATGCTGAAACTCATACTTTTCCCCTCTAGAACTGTAATTTAGTACAGAGTATCTATGCTGCACAGGTATATCAGCAGTTGTGGTTAAATGCTAGGTAATGGAAAATTGTCACATCAGCAACTTCACGCATTTCACATCACTCCCATTGTGTTTTGTCAGTTCAAATCCCTCTCTGAGAACCCAATCCCTAAATTCAGTTAGCTCCTAACTCTTGAAGTTCAATGCAGATTATGTTTTCAGTGCAGACAGCAGAGATCTCTGGCAGCCATTATGTGGGTCGGATGAGGATGCATACACATCTGCCCCGAGGTTTTAGTACCCAAAGAGGTTGTCTTCACCCTGAATCAACCTCCCTGTGCTCTCGTTTATTTAAATGGCTGTTTATGCTAGACCACCTCTCCTTTTGTTCCTAATAAACATGAAGTAATGCTTCCTGTGACAGGGGGCTGCCCCACTGTTCTTGACTTTGATGCAGATGAGCTCTCCTCTCTGCATCAACCCAATGCCGTAAATCAAGCCAACCTCAGAGAATCCGTGGTGAATATTTCCCCTCACATGTTCTCTTAACTGTGGTTATTTACTGAAAATGGGCACTGTGGCTTTCCCCTCCTTTAATGGCCTCCCGAGAGATTTTATTCTAGTGTGCAGGCTCCATCCAAACAAAATTCACCCATGTGTGAAAGCAGTGGGATTCCCTCACATCATCCTTGTCTCTGTTTTTCTTTGTTCTGCATCCCACAAATAGGAGGAGCAGTTATTCACTGGAGCAGGTTTTTCTGTTGCCCATGATGTTGCGGTTAGCACTGTGCCAATAGCCTGGTGTGTTCAAATGTTCAATCTCACCCTAAATCTATTGTGGTCAGCTAAGCAGTGGGGAAAGAAAAAGGTCACTGAGGATTTCATGTGTTTAGAACATTAGATGCATGATATGATTTTCTATTAGTGAAAGATTCAATACAATATGTTTATTTGTAAAATACTTGGCCCACTTTCAAATTTACATTGAGGAAATTACAATTGTGTTTGTCAGTCTGTGTTTCTCCATTAGCCACCCTAAGGGCTTATGGGCTCTGCTATACATCCCATAAGCCTGTATGTCTCCTGTATATGCCAGATTAGAAGTATTGTTTTTACATGATGTTTGGCTGGTAATAGTGAAAGGGTGTGTACCCAGTGCTGTAGGTGTGTGGGTGTGTCTGCTGGGAACTGGATCTGCCTCCTGCGCAGAGAATCCCTCTGGTATAATGTGAACAGGGCTGAAGTGCAGAAAGACCTCTGTGTCTCCTGCAGTCATGCTCTACCATGTTGGATGGTGCTTGCTGCTGGGATGCCTTCTGCTGGATTTAGATGGGTTGCACGTCCAAGGTCAAAGTCGACAAAACGTTAAGGTACTGCCTGTTCATACACACACTTTCTGATTCTTCTGCACAGCACTGCACTCACTGTGTGCTATGCTGTGCAGACATATTGCACACAAAGTTGTGATACTTCGTTAAATTCAGATTCTTTTTTTTCTTTTTTTTTTTTTTGAGGATACTTTTTTTTTTTTTTTTGGTTAAAAATAACATTTCAGCACTGTATGTCAGTGGCACAGAAGTCATTTTATTACCAGTAATGGTTGATTTAAGCACATTTAAAACATTTTACTGTCCTCCAGTACATTAAAAATCACCAGGATTAGGATCACAACAGAAGGGGCCAAAGAATCCTTGCACTTACTATATGAACACAGTTTTCTTGTTGTCAAACTTACATCATGTAAGTTCACTGATTCATTGGCCAGAACTTGTATGGATGCTGAGAGGTGCTGCTGGCATGCTCTGATTGGTGGACACCTTACAGTAAAGAGATACAACTCTCCTGTGTCAAGACCTGCCAATCGGCTTTTTGTTCTCCTGTGGCTGACTAATGTGAAAAGAAAAGCCTGCACAAGCTGCATAGATTGTTAGCTCAAGCAGAATCTGTCTGGAGGTTGCAGAGTAATTTCATTATGTAATGTTAAACATCAAGTGCTCCCCCCCCTTTGCATGCTTTATGATCTTATTGTATATCCCAGGACCACCATTGGTGAGCTGGTGGATACTTTGATCCCAAGCAACAGGGGCATTTGTTACATGGGTGGTCCTGCTGCGAATAAAATCCCCAACCATGACAGTGTTAATGCCACGCTCAAAGGCCTTAGCTACTGAACAACACTGAGTTACTCATGTGCTCATGACAGTGCTGATGAACACACATCACACACACACAGCCACACATTATGTTTAAAGACATTTAGTGCACATACACATTTATTAACATTATGGCTTACAGTGGTATCTTTGCCAAATAATGTGCCCTGTCCACATCACCTCAGACGGTAAAAGCACTGTTGGAATTTAGAGGTATAAACACACAAGTAAATACTTTTTGACCCCACTGCCTGTTTGTCTCTTGACTCTGTCAGACTAATGTCGCTGTTGTCATTGAGTTTGTTTCAAAGTTATGGCCATAACTGTTGTTTATTGCGATGTTTTTATTTGATATATTTTATTAAACACAGAAATTAATGAGAGTCTTTTATTTGGTGTCATAATTAGAGCAAGCTCTGCCATGTGAAGTGTTACCATTGTTACTCTTGAAACCATCAGACCACTGTCATCATGTATTTTTCCAGACCAGCTTGCCTACTGCTGCTTGCAAGACCCAGCCGGTCTGCATACCTGTGTCTTGGCTAGATTTACGGACGTTGGAATTTGATTAGCCCTTTGTAGGAGCAAGTGTTCATTGTCTGTGTGTGTGTGTGTTTGTGTTGATGATAGTACTCTAGCCTGCAGCACTTGAATGAGGCTGTGAAGCCGCCATAGATTTATCATTGTTCATAATAGAGGATCTGTCACCTGCACTTGCAGACAGACTCCTGAAGAGATTTGCGCTGATGAAGGGAAAATAAAACAACCCAGTAGTTTTTGATAACCATTAATCTAGTCCAGGTGTGAACTGTCAAATGCATTTGCTGTAATTCTAACTTACTGTGTTTTGCCGTGTTTTCCCACAAATATTGTGAGAGTTAATAAAGGAACTGAGTTCCTCTGAGCACTGGTAGATGTATAGTATATGAAGTTTTATACTCATCTTTAATGTTATATTAATTATTATATCAGGTTAATTAGTCTTATCCAAACATTGTCCCAACACCACCATACGTTTAACTCAAGGCTCAAATAACTTTCCATCGGTCCATGTAATAATTAGAAAGTGCTATTGACACAATGGAAGACAAACTAAAGTAATTTCATGTCATAAAATGTCAGTTTATTATTTACAGTATATTTATATTTGGACCATAAGAGGCCTTATAGTGCAGTATGTCAACTCTAACTCTACACTACATGACGGGACCTCTTATGCCCTCCTGCAATAAATAAATATGCCTCCACACTTACGGGAAAACTTTCCACAATATTTTGGCTGCAGGGATTTTCTCCCATTCATCCCTTAGTGAGGTCAAAACTTATGTTGGGCAATGAGGCCAGATGTTGGATGGGGTTGAGGTCAGGACTCTGTGCAGGGAAGTCAAGTTCTGCCACACCAGACATGGTTATCTTTCCTGTCTCAGCTTGTTAAGTTGAGGCAGGAAAAAAGCCTTCCCCTGTTGCCACAAAGTTTGCTGCTGTCTAAGTGATCACTATATCCTCTGGGGTTAAGATTTTCCTTCTTTGGAACTAAGGATAAAACATAAAAAGCAGCCGGCATCCATGTCCACATTAGTTTGGCTATATAGTGTGCTTAATACATGATGAGAAAATAACATTTCTATTAGTTTATAAATTGAGTTTTATGAGCCTGGAGCTTTTTAAAAATCGATAAAGCACATATGACATATGACTAAGCCTTTAAAGCAGGTAAGAGAAAGAAATGAAGAGTTATTGTCTGACAGGAGCATTAAGGAAGTATTTTGAGAGCCTGTAAAATTGTTCTGTATGTTGAGCCTGGCCTGCAGCTGTGTTTATTGACACAGATTAAACCACTTGTTACCCTGACTGTCATTCATTCACCTATATACAAAACACATGCACAATGTGCCTCCGCTGCACACTAACACCGTGTTAGTGTTATTAGGATACAAAGGCATGACAACACACACATACTTTGAATATAAGCAGTGTCCTTGCTTGCTTGAGCCTGCTACTACAGAGCCTTTAGGAAGACAGTGAGTATAAATATTGTCTTGTCACATCTTGTAAATGCTCAAAGAGTTACTTGCTGATATTAGTTTTATTTGACACGATAACTACTGAGATGTATGCTTTATGCCTTATGCTTTGTAGATTGTTTTTTTTTTATTATCTGCAAATCCAGTAAAAAGACCAGCAATGCCTCAGTAGCCTAGCCTGTCTGTACTGTACATACTGAACCTGTTGGTTACCAGTGGTAAATCTTTTGTTAAATCGTCCCAGCACAAGTTTGTGACTCATAGGTTCGTTTTGTTATCTTTTATTTTAAGATGGTGATGGTAAGAAATGAAATAATATGACCATAATATGTTCTTCATTGTCCATTCAGCTTTATACATTGACAATCATCATATTGTGTTGTGTGCATGGGATATTTTCTGCCCTTGTTTCGATTTTAAACCTCTTGAAGTCAGTCTTGATACAGGTGTACCAGTGGACTTGATCTGCAGTCCTGCACATGTCAGTTTTTATGTCTTGAGACGAGTACATTAAATAGTTAAACAGCAAAACACACGGAAGAAAGGGATTTAAATATAGGGTATTATGGGGATATCTCATGAAGTATGTCTTTCTTTGGAGAGAACTTGCAGTATTAGACAACTGTTGGCTCCTAAATGACTGGCCAACGTGTTATGGTACTCCATCTAAGTATGGACTGGGCTGGCATTCATAGGGATATCTCACAGACCTGAGGGGAGATAAAATGGGGGGTGGTGTTTGCTAGAAGAGATCCAGTGTCAGCTTATCGACCAGGGCTGGCTGCCAGGCTGTGACCTCAAATAAGAAACAGAAAAGGGCTTTGTTTTCAGCTGGGGCACCGTGTTTGGTCTCTTGCCTATCTTAGCCTGTCACTGGCGCTTCTCATACCTAGCTAGCCCTGCGTCACAGCCTGGGTTTCACTACAGATACAGTATTTCAGACTGAGTATTGTTCTAATATTTCAGATTTGATGAGTGCAAGCCAGCTTCAACTCATTATTTCTGGGTTATGTTTGGACATATAATTCTTTCTAATAACACAATCGGAGCATGCTCAATTGATTTTTGCCTTAACAAATGCCTGTAACCAAATAGGAAACCTGAGATCTCCTGTGTAATAGTCATAAAATAACAGTATGATACCGTTTAATGCCTCGTATTTGACGTGCAGCTGGCCTCCAGCTCTATGTGCTTTTCCAAAGGCAATATGCTGATGATGACCTGCTATAATGTCTACCACGTTTACACTCAGTCTTTGCTAGCCTGCAAAAATATTCTAATTAGCACAGAACACAAAATACAGCAGAGACTGATCAAGTTTTCAAATGCTGGATACATTGGAATTTTGTAATGGGCCATGTTAAGACTTGATGATCATCTTTTAATACACCATAAATATTTTATTTACAATTATTAAAAGTACAATATTGCACCAGTTCAGCTTGAACTAAGGGTATTTAGGCAAACTGTTCCTGCATACAGTAGGTACGTTAATGGGTTAACGTTTATATATTATAACAATTATATAACATCTGGCAAAAAATCACATTTTTTAAAGAGGTTTTAGCATTTGTTGTGAACAGATGAGCAATTACAAAAACCTTTTTTATTTCCCTTCATTTCCATATTTCGCCCGTGTACCTAAATCTATGTATTCTCACAGATACAACTCTCTGCAAAAAAGAAAATCTCTGAGCATGCACAGTTGTGTCCTGTGCTCTCCATATGGCTCTCAGCTCTACTTCACTGCTCTCCATTTCCGTCCATTAGGGTCATCAAACAAAATATACAGCCCTTTGGCTTCTCTCACTGATCCCTGATCCCTGAAAGTCCAACATTTTGATGTGTTTTGCTGTGTTTGTGTGTGTGGGTGCGTGATGCAATGTGACAAGCAGGGAAAAATATACCATAGTGTTTTGTGTGTTGTTATTTTTCGACTGTTTTCACTGTCACCTCTTGATACCACAAAACTTGAAACTGCTGTCTTTGTTTTGAAAGACTTTCTTTAAGCGGCTGACTCTTCGTGAGAGTCAATAATAATATATTCACATTTTGACAGCTGTGGTTTTTAACCATACTGATTTACAGAGAAGAATTATAGAGTACTTTTATTATTAGTCAGTTTTATTCCTTTGACAGAAATATGAGGGAGACTTCACTGTCCTGTTGCAGAGGGAAGCACCTTCCAATCAAGGAAGAAACCTGATGACAGGTGTTGCATTTGCAAGATAAGAAGGCCACAGCGGTCTATTGTGCCAGAAAAGGGAACGATATAAAGTGCTGATTGAAGGCCTGATATGTGGGTGTTTTGTAACTGAACGTTTGCGAAAGATTCTGTGATGCAATTAGTCACTTGCTTCTAATGTTTGGCAAAGTCGAAGCTAAGATTGGATAGGAGGCATTATCAGACCTCCAACTTCAGACCGCTACATTTAACTGATAGAAATGTATTTTTATATTTTTAAAGAGAGCTTTATAGTCATTTGATGTACTGACATCAAAGCAACAGTGGTATCTCAGAAACAATGCAACAGTTAAAACTCTGGATGTGATACCTGGAATCATGAAAGTCAGAGGTAAAACTGAGGTTGTCATAGTGTGGGGAGGTTAGGTTCTCACAATAAACACTGCACTGAAAGTTTAATGGGGAACTCAATGCAAACCACTGAAATGATAATTAGAGGCAGCACATTCAAGTGTTGTGGATAAGATGAATCAGTGGTGGTGTGCAGTTTTTGATGGCAGATGGATTATGGTTAAAAGTCTTTAAGACATCTAAAAAACGAATTGACTTGAAGGCAGAAGAAATGACACCACATGTCCATGAAGAGTTGATGACACTTTTCAAGAAGGGTCAAAAGACTGCAGAAGTTGTTTTTCTGAGGATAAGGGCCTGTTGTAGGACACACATGTAGATCTTTTAAGTAAAAGTAGTATCAATGCATGGGGATGGTAAAGCTCATTTCCCACGGCTTATGACTACCATAAACATGGTGGGACCAAGGCAGCTGTGCAGTTTGGTGGCACCAGTTCTTCAAAAAGAGAGAATACACCTTTAAATGGTTTAAAATTAGTAAGTTAATTAGATACATATCCATCAATTTATGATGAAATTAAGAGAAGAGAGACTGACATTATGAGCTCAGCTCTCTTGCTGTCTTGCACTCGTAGGAAGGGGAGCTGCCAAGTGGGCAGGATGAGAGGATGTCTGTGTAATTCATGCCTCATTTTGTCACTGTGTAATAAGTTTCATTTTAAAAGTTAATTAACATGGTTACAACCTTACCACCAGTTTAAAATAAATTAGGTTAGGGTTAGGGTTATGTGGCTGACTACTGGTAACCCTTGATTTTGGAACCTTGATTTTCCTACTTTGCACAGTTATTTCATTTACTCTGTCATCTCTCTTGAAATATCTTATTTTTCAGTGTTGGTTAATCAGGGTTCTCAAGGTGCAAAATCTTTACTCTAAATTGTTGTTAAATGAGTAATAAGTGGAATAATTTGGTCAGTAATCTTCATTGCCCCTTAGACAGACTATCTCTTTACAAGCCCACCAGGAAAACACAGAGCCACACAGTAATGACACGTCAAGCTTCAATACTTGTTTTGTTTCCTAACAGAATGTGTTCCTGCGCCGAGGGAGTTCTCGAGGAGATGGGACAGTGCCTTCAGGACCCAATCGGAAAGGTTCAGTAATTCGTGGGGATGTCTTTTTGGTGGATGAGGACACTGACTTGTTGGATCCAGTCTTCCAAAATGGTGGAAAGGTTAACCCCCAGTGGAAGCCCTCCAGAAATGGACTCCAGAAGGGAAAACCTGAAGCTTCCTCTAAACATTTGGATGAGAACATTACCACAGAGAAAAAGAAAGATTCAAGTGGGAGGTCTTCATCATTATTCCCCGGAAAACCTTCTGATGATATCATTGATCTGGACACCGGAAAGACCCCCAGGAAGCCCTCTGTGGGATTTCCTGGACCTCCTAAGACCTCTTCAGATCCCAGGACATCCACTGACTCTAACAAACTAAGGGAGGAGACAGATGCACAGACCAGAACTGTCTCACCTACCCCTACACATGCTATCACATCTGGCTCATTGGCAAAGGAAATAGTTGAAAATGACACTACACTGAACACGTCACACTTTGATGATAAAACTGAACACAGCAGTAAACAGCCTGAGAGGAAGCGCCCTGGAATTATCACAATTGTATCAAGGGATGGAGACCTGGCCCGGGGCTCAGATGGCAAGATGTACCGGCTCCACAGAGGCCCACCAGGTGAAATGGGCCCTCCAGGACAGGAAGTAAGTGGTCTTATGGTCGTCTTGTTGCTGTAACACCCTTGTTTTAATGATACTGTGTACAAGTGTGCAAGAAACAAAGCAGTCTTCCTAAAAAATATAGCTTAGTCAGCAATAATTATTTGTAAGAGCTGTTCTTCATCAGCTTGCATCTGAATCTGATCAGTAGAGGTTAATGTTGCTCAAACATGCGCTAAGCCACATGTCTTTGATGCCGCAAGCTGAATACCCTCAAAAACACTGCACGGCTTCAGAATCTGAATAGTTTGTTGCATCAGTATGACAGTCTTAACCTGTGTCTGCCAAGTTATCTGACTGGTGGACAAGAATTAATTTGTACTGTCCAGTCAGGGGTTACCCCGTGTAAGAGGTGGATCATCACACAGAACCAGAACCAGATTGCACATCTGGTCACATCTGGGCCAGTCTGTGGAGTCACCCTACCATAAAATCCCCAGGATCACTCAGCACCATTACTATAATTGGAGCCGTCTGTAGGGAACATGAAGGAAGATGTCCTGTTGGTTCTCTTTATGTACAGAGTCTCAGGACTTGCTTGTTTAGGCTTGCTTAATATGTAATATGCCTGTAGCATCAGTCTTTACAAGTATTGTGTCAAACTCGGTTTGTGTCAACCTCAGTACTTATTTTAGTCAGGCACAAAATCATCTAGTTGAGTTTGTATGGATTTGTAGTAGCGTAATACTGATGGATCTTGGTAGTGAGCGCACACAGCTACAGTAGGTCCAGAGAGTAAAGCAGTGTCAGTTTGGCACCTACTGCAATGCTTAAAGCTGTAATGTGTTCATTTATATGGCTGGCAGTTAGTTTGGTAACATATTTTGTATGTATGCAACATATTTTCAACCAATTTGGGAGTACAACATGTTTCTTGGGGGGCATTACACAATAGTATTATTGTAATAATTGAATCATGTTAAACTTTCAGAAATATTAATAGAAAATATTGGGCCATTCAATTTTCTGGTTACTGCTGGTTCACACACTGTAGATCCCCAAATGTGTAGCATCTGGACTCAGTTTTTGTAAATTTCTTCAGATCCTGCAGCAAAATTCACTGTACAGAAAGGAAAGTGTGTAGGATCCACATGGTTTCGGTGTGAATGTACAAGTACTGTGTATTCTATTACTCTATAAGTATAAGTCGTAAATTTTTATAGTGTTTTGTAACCATAGGTATTGAGAGGGGATGTGAACTGAATGGCTTCTGCTTTTTAACAAGTGGTGTGCTTGTCGCTCAGGTTACTGGTTTTTGCCCTTAGGGAGTAGTAGAAAAGTCTCTAGTTTTACATTTCAGAGGAAAATTATTTAAGATACAACTATTTTACAATTTGTCCAGTGACAAAACTCCAGTGTGTTTTTAGGTTGACGATAAATCTTATTTTGTATCCTAGAATACGTTGGATTTTTGTATTGAGGGATATTACTGTTTCCCCAGGGTTGTCATGGTGAGCATGGCCTGCCTGGGTTTAAAGGTGATAAGGTAAGAGAACCTTGTTTATAACATAATAACCTATGATTATTATGTTAAGTTATTCCACTTGACTTGTCATGATTTAACTGCCGTTCTGTCCTGTGCACCTCTGCACATATTCTTTTACTCACTTGCGATGTTTTAATACCTACAGCTACAAAATCATGTCCCCTCCATTATGTCTACATATCTGTTATTTATGCCAGAGCTCCAACACTGCATTTTAGTACTTCTATGACGTAATGTTACAAAAACAAGGTTGCTCTACAATACGAACTATGCCATATAAATTGATTTGTTATGCAAAAGCGTACCACTTCCTTTTCATCTCACATAGGGTAAGATGGGGCCTGAAGGGAATCCTGGAAAAAAAGGGGAGCGAGGACCTCCTGGACCAGCAGGTTTACCAACCCTCTACCTGTGGAGGAACACTGCTGAGGAATGGGTTGCCTTTCAGGTAAGATAGAACAAAACACACATTAATTTTATTTAGAGCACTGTTTCATTGTACAGGGTAGTTATGACTTCCTACACCAGGGTTAACATTATTGCACACTTTTGTAATTAAAGGATAAAGCTGGTGGTTTTCCATATTTTTGCTCTTTTGAAAACATCTCATACAGAGACTAAAACAACCAATAAATAGTGTTGACTCATCGTAATGTCCCTGACTCCACAAACTTGTTTAGCTTGTCCATCTGTGCCACAGAGCTTCATTGTTGTTCAAAAACTATTTCGGAAATAAAAGAACCATGCCGCTACGCCGGGTGACATGTTTCATCATTAAAAACATGTGTGATCCACGTTTTTTCAAACGTTTCACAGGCTCTGAGATAAGTAAGAGTCAAGTGAACATGATATCAGCTGCTGCTAAAGTTGCTTTTCACCTGGACGACTGAATCTTCACAGACAATAGTCAGGTGTGCATATGAACACTGAAAGAGGTTTTGCGATCACACCAACTAAATACAGTTTCTTTTTTTTTATCAAGGTGAAGTCTGCTTTGTTTCCCTGTTGAGTTGCAGTGGATTGTACTGCACTACTGTACTATGGGAATCATTTTGGAGGAATCTCTTCAAGCCTTACATTAACAGAAAGAAGCTTGATCATATTTAGCTGCTGTATGTGTTCATATGATCACTTGGTTATTGTTTTAAAACAGACAGAAAATAAAAATTGTATCGTCAGTGGTCACAGCTGTTTGTTGTACCAGTGTGTCAGCGTGATAGAGAACTGTAAATCCTTTAATGAAAAAAGATGATGGAAATAAAAGTCTGCTTGTAGTCTGGGAAGATGATTTGTTACTGTATGTTCTTTGAACTCTATGTGGACAGAGAGCTGAATGAGGGTCAGTGACAAGGCAAAGAGTTTCAGAATCTGAGAGATGGTGATGAATTTTGTTATAAGTGCACTTTATAATTCTGTTTGTTTCATCTTCTGCATATTTTTGCTTCCTGTAGCAAACAAGTTTCTACCAGTTACTTCGTTCTGGTTGGCCTGTAAGTATCCTGTGATAATGGAGCTTTTTGTTGGGTTGTATTTGTTCTGACCCGTTTACCTGAGGCTGGTTTCTTTTTGTGAGCTTGCAGATTAAAGAAGGTCCTGCAGGATTACCTGGAGAGTTGGGCAAACCGGGCATGCAGGTTTGAGATCCACAATTATGAAAAAAGATTGTGAACCAGGAAATATCGTGTATATATGTATATCTGTGTGTGTATATATATGTGTGTGTATATATGTATATATATTGGTGAATAATGTTTTTTTTCCTGATCTTCTTCCTCAGGGGCCGTCTGGTGAACCTGGGCAGCGTGGCCTGCCAGGGATACCAGGAGATATGGTACGTACCCAAACAAGTGATGGCCTGAGAGACATTTAATACCACCTCATGAAATGTTTCAGATGTTTTGTTTGGATTTTCAACCATGCTTAAGGAATGGCACATTTGGTCTGTCAGTTGTCTTCCCACCATTTTGGTTCAGATTAGTAGTGGACAGAAGGCTTTGAAAAAAAATCATGATACGTATGGGATAAATCCTAATGATTTTAAGTTTCAACTTATTCCACAAATAATCTGAGCATGTAGTTAATGACTTTGGTACAGACATTCTCCTCCACTTCAAGCTTCATCATCATTTTGTCCAGTACTTTGTTTCATGGCCAAATACTTGCAAATCTTACCCATAATCTAATTTTTTGTGTGTTTCATGCTGATTAGCAAATATTAGCATGTTTACATGCTAAACATAGATTCTGAGAGTGGCAATGCTACTGCCACCCCTAAACAAGATCTACAGCAGTGGTCACCAAGTGGGGGACTATGATCCGGGTACAGACTCAAACAGAACGCAAAGTTTTCCTTTTGGTTGCTGCTTCTTATCCAATCGGGTGAAAGGTGTTCTGCCACTGTTGCTGCAAAGAGATAAAAGACGCCCATATACTCCCTTGATTAGGCTGTTACCTATTTCAACCTAGGCTAGGCTATTAAATTAATTGAACTGATGAAATACTACATCCTAAGCTAGACAGTGAACAGTTTAAAGTCAAATGTTGTTACGGAGTAAAACACACTCTTCAGACTCTTTGAAAAAACAGGGAAAATTACCCACAATGTTTTACTCATAGTTATTCTAAACAATGACATCATGCCGTCATGTTTTCATTTTCAAGTATGGACTTGAATATGGCATTTTCTTGAGAATATTTGTACATCATTAATCTGGATGCAGAGAGATGTTTTTCATTAAGACTTTAAAATGTGTCTACATAATAGAAAAAAGACTGGGGAGGACTTTTAGTTAAATACCCCTGATCTACAGTGTATGCTAGGATTGTGAGCAAGCTTAAAGCACCTCCATGACAGCCTCCTCAAGTACAACCTCATAGTGTGTGTTGCCCTTTAGTCTTGAATATGACTTACCTCTATATATTCAGGACACATTTTGTGTCTGCTTTTTTCAATTCTTCATTTAAGTTTAATGATGCGTATAATTAATGAAATAGTCAAGATAAGAATGTTGTTTTTATGGCTGCATCTTTTCTTCCAGTACTGTATTTTATTTCATTGTAATAATATCTGATATATTTGGTGTCACTGAAATCATTTAGATGTTGACATTCATTTTATGTGAGCAATGCTTGCCCATACTAGTTTGAAAAGATGGATGCATGCCTGAAACAGTTGAGCATGGTAATATGGTTGGTGGAGCAGAGTGAGTGTGGTTAAAAGGAGTGGGTGTTTGGAAACCCTCTGTGCATGAAACTCCCTAATGATGTAACCATTCTCACACTGAGAAAATAAGCAATTAAAGTATTGTTTTGCCAAATTCAGAAGTTACATTTTTAAATAAATTTGATTACACTAAGGCAGAGGTAGTTGATTCAGTTTTCATCATTTATATTGTGTTGTTTTCAGAAGTTCTCTCTCTGACACCTCCCTGCTTTTCATTCAGTGTTGGGTTACAGAAGATTTGAGAACTGTTACTTTGAGTAAAATGTAATGCTGAGGTATTTTAAACTGTTGCATCCATCTTAACAATCATCTCAAAAAGTCGTTGGTTCTGTAAATTCACTGTGACTGTATGGAAACTGAAAACTGTTGACATGTATTGTGTGAGGTCTCAACTGGGTAATGACTTGGTACTGGGGACCAAACAGTGTGGTTTGGGAGAGCTGGAAACACTCAATCCACTGTGTAAACCCATGTGTGTGAGAATATTGTGTTAGTTTGTCTTTGGGTCACTGTGAAACCTACATGAATGAAAGCACGATTTTGTTTGGATGGAAACAACCAGAGGTGGAGCGCCCTGGTAGTGGAAGGTTTACAGCACATACAACATAACTGCTACGTCCTTGGTTGGAAACCGACTGGGAACTTTTGTTGCACCCTGTGCTTCCTGTCTCCTTTCACTTATAACCATGAAGTAAGGGCTAAAATATCTTAAATTACAAGAGGTGACCTTGTGATATTTCTTAAATGTTCAGCTCTGATCTTTGCGTGTTTTATGAAGTTAATCATTTTTGATGACGTGGGATGTCCCACATGATGGTCCAGTGCAGTGGGTTCCCGTTCTGATGGACAAGATAAATCTGAAGGTAATTAACAGGAAAGAAAATCAGAAAAAAGTATTTTTCCAGCAAATTGCTTTTTATCAAATCCTGGATAAATGTACGTAATGTATTGAATTTCTAACACTTTATAAGGGAGTACAGTTACTCTCAGCATGTACAATATATCACAACTGGATGTAAACAAATTTGGGTGCTGTTGAGCAAGACCATGAACTCCCCAGTGATTCAGAGAAGCTGCACAGTGGACGAAAGTTTAACTTGTGTTTGCACTGCTGTTTTCCACATGTGTATAGGTGTAGTGAGGAAAAACATTTCATAACTTTGAGTAACTGGTTTTGTGAAGCCAAAATACTAAAAGCAGTTATATTTTCTCAGATGAGGTTGTTCTTTAATGATTATGTAATGATCATTTTAATCAGTATATAAATATCAAAAATAATCTGTAGTTGTGTTGATGTATGAGAACTAAAAGCAGTACAGTGCTACCCGGGGTTCAAAAAACAAACTAACTCATTCATCATGCCATCTCTGCATGTACCTGTATAACACTATATCAATCATCCCGATGCATCTTAAAATGTACCGTTGTCACAACACAACAACAACACAGGTGGTTTAGCTATTCAGTCTGAATCGGTGCACATTTTCCACCTGTCTTCAGGCAGAGTTATTGCAGACCACAATCTTCTAGACAGTGTGTTGTTATTCAGATGATGCCTTGTCAGTGTGATGAATGACTCCATCGAGTGTTGGGGAGAGTCAGTGTCTTCACGAGACTTGTAATTTATATTGTCCAGTAACTATACCAGTATTTCTGATCTTGTTGACTAACAGGCTGATACAGAAACAGTCAGTAACTTAATAATTAATGTTGCCTGGCAGGGTGAGCGTGGTCCCAGGGGCCCTCCGGGGCGAGCTGGGGTCCCAGGGAGAGATGGAGAAAATGGAGAAGATGGTCAACCCGGGTCACCTGGTGTTCCTGGATCACAGGTGGGCACGTTGTGTATATTAAGCAGTTAAATGACACACAGAACGTTGCATGTCTGGCATGAGTGTGTTGCAAATTATGTGTTTCCCCCCTTGTTGAAACCTTTCCATGTTTTCCTAATTGACCTCAGGGCCCCTGGGGATATAGAGGGGAACGAGGGTCCAAAGGAGAAAAAGGTGATGAGGTGAGGAATACAACAGAACAGCTGCTTTTGTCAGGAAGAAGACTATAAACATTTGATTTATTGTTTGTGAAGTTAGACATATGTGCATCCAAAACGGTGTTGTTATCCTACATGCAATCATAACACCTTTAATTTACTTTATTTTACTTTACTCTCTCTGACAGGGACATTAATAATCATCACTGTGTCAGAGTTGGCCGAAAGATTAATGTTCATCTCCTGTCCCTGGATAGATTTTACAGATCAGCACTTATTTAGCACATAAACTATTTTTCTTTCCAGTAAGATTGAACTGATCAGTCCCTTTACTATTGTTCTTAGTTATTGTCAGTATTTACACATTCAGCAGATTGGCTTTCATTTGAGGTTGCAAATCTGACAACCTGATATAAGTAATATTTATTTTGGTTCATTTATGTTTTGTCCCTTATTTTGCTCTCTGCCAACTCTTGAGGCACAAATCTGGTTCTTTAGCCAGACCTTGTTTTGTTCAGCAGCTGGTTGCTTTCCAACTTTGACAGACTTTTGGTGCTTTACCTGAAAGCAGCCTCCCGCTGTTGCCAAAACACAGTGTGAAGCCAGTGAGATTGAATTAGTTGAAGGTCGGAAAACCAAAAAATGAGCTGTGACGTGCTATTAAGCTCTTTAGAACTGACTGATGTGAGTTAAGTTATAATCCTCTTTGCCACTGCAAACCAGCTTTCATCAATAAGTCGTCATGTGATCCATTTTTAATACAAAAATATTGATTATAATACTTAAAATCCACATTTGTTTACATCCTTGTAGCATAAAAAATGTTTTTAGAATTCAGCAACATGCATAGTTTGTTTAAAATATGTAATGTGGAACTATGTGATGCCCATGTATACTGGATAAGAAAGAAATTACAGTAACATTGTAGACAATCATTTTTCTCCACATACCCAGGGTCGTGTTGGCCTCAAGGGTCCGAGGGGAGACACTGGTGAACCTGGTGAGAAGGTACTCTGATGAATTTAATTATCATAAGTCTTGGTAATTTACATGTGAAGTAGTATTGATTTTCTACCTTAGTTATTGACACACAGCAAGTCTGAAAGTATCTGTGGTTCTCTGGGGCTTTTATTCATGAACTACGAGGACAAAGCTTTAAAACAATACAATGTGCTGTATTTTTCCTGTACTGTGTGTTTTCTCTGTATAGGGCTCAGATGGTTTACCTGGGCCACCTGGTCCTGTGGGACCATCGGTGAGTGTCTCTACCTTTAAAGCTTTTTTAAGTTGCTGAAGATTATGTTAATAAACTTTGAACTAAATGGTCAATGCACGAGCCAGAAGCATTTCTTCTGTGACTAAAGCGTAAAGCAGAACATTTCATGTACAACTACAGTCTGCAGGACAAGCCAGCACATCTGTGATGACATTAAAGCAGAATGAAAGTAGCAGCTGTCCTTGTGTAGTACATTACTTACACATCCAACTAGTGTAAAACAAGAGGAACAAAACAAACAATCAGCTTTTGTAAAAGGAAAGACAATTGCTTCTGAATCCCTTCTAATCCCTAATCCAATCCCTCTTTGAACTTTAAGTTCCAAGCAGCAAAGCACTGACTCCCATTTTTCTCGTGGGTCTATTCTTAGGACCTCTGTCTCACTGTATTAGTGCAGACGGTCTGACCAGTACACAGTTATCTGGTTGGTTAATCTCACTATGGATACAGTGTTTTCTGTGCATCTTAATGATAAATATCGAAGTGGAGCATTGAATACTTTAATTTTCCCTAGGGGCCTAGGGGAATCCGAGGAGGATATGGGCCAGAGGGGCCACGTGGGCCTGATGTGAGTGATGTGCTATCCAACTATATCTAAACTTTAAAACAGTTGAGTTCAAGTAAAAATGAACATTCAGTTTTTCAGTAATGCTTTTTGAGCAATTGACAGAAGTAACTGTTGTACAAAAAACAGTCACACAGTGAATGAGCTCCTGTAAGTTTATGTCAGCCCCAAAATATTTGAGACTGGCTTCTTTTTGTGGTTCAGTTTGTCATCAGTTGGTCACACATAAGCAGATGATGGACAATGCTGAAATGTGAGATGGTGCATCATTTATGTTATGTACTTATTGTTACCAGGGAGAGAATGGCCTGGACGGTGCCCCAGGTCTGCCAGGGCTGACGGTAAGCCGTCTGACAAATTAGATGACACATTATTTGTTGTTGCCAAATTTGATTCAGTTCACTTTATATTTGTTTGTGTGCGTGTCTGACAGGGTGCACCAGGCTTTACGGGAAGAGTTGGTGCACAAGGAGTTAATGGCTCAAGGGTGAGATTACCCCACAGCAAGTATTTATGTGAAGGTCAATGACATTTAGTTTGAAGGTTAATGATGGTTTTGTGCGAGGTCCGGGTGCATTTTCCAGTTAGAAGGTGAATAATTACCATGTACAATGTTAAAAAATAATGAAAATGGTCCTTCACAAATTCTTAGAGCCTAAAATAATATCTTTAATTGCTTTTTCTGTCCAACCAATAGTAAAAACCACAAAATATTCAATTTGTGTGGTGATTATATTTGTGATGATATAAAACTGAAAAAAGCATCAAGATTATTACAGATTATCAAAATTGCTGATAAAGAAATACTATTTTTTTCTTTAAATGACAGCTACAGTGTGAGTTTCAGTGTTTGATATTAGTTTCATAGAACTAAAACTGAATACCCAAATCTTTAGGTAATTTCCTTTGTGTATAAATGATTTATTTGTCTTTCAGGGGGAGATTGGACCTGTTGGCAGTGTTGGTCCCAAAGGCCCACAGGTATAAACTTAGTTTAGTTGTCTTTAGGCTGCAGGTATACATCTTATTGGTGGTTGTGTTTGACATAACAATTTTTTAAATTAAGATTATAACAAATACAAAAATAAAAATATGTTTTTAATTAGGGACCACCAGGTTTAGAGGGGCAGCTGGGACCTCCAGGACTCAGGGGACCCCAGGTGAGTACAGTTCAGGTTTTTATTCGTTGTAGTGCTGCTTCATTCATTTTACTGTCTCTAAAGTATCTGCATCTTAACAGGGACACCCAGGACTGATCGGTATTCCTGGACCTAAAGGAGATCCTGTAAGTTTTATCTCGTGTTGTTTGTTTTGTTCTCTTTTTTTCTTTGTTACCTGAGTTCATAAAGTGCTCATAGTTCAATACACAGTCACTCTGTTTGCACATGCAAATGCAGGCGTGTAGCATGACTAAGATTAATTAAAATAGAAATAGAAGCATTTGTCAGCTGTGTGATGACTGAAAAACATACATGACAAAGCTCCTGTATAGATATTACAAGTCTTACAAAGTTACAGTTAATACAGAAACTGTAAAAGATGTGTTTTACTTAATTACTTTCCGTATTTAGATTCACTATCTTTAAAATAGAGTGAGCAGGTCAGGTCAGGTTGGAGATGTCTGTACATAGGTCTGTCCATCCTGGAACAGGGTTCCATCCATCCAGGGGACAGGTTTCCTTATGCAGTTCGAGAGTCTAAGGACAGAGGGTGACATTGTGGTGCAGACTGTAAAACCTACTTCAAGTTCAGGTTTACAGTTTACATTGTGATGCTGTTTTAATATGATTTTAAAACATTGAAACATTGATAAAGCACCAGTGTATGGAAAACGTCATGCACAAAATGTGTCTTAACTTGACTGGTGCATGATAAGTCCACAATAATGTAGCAACGTGCTACAATAGGTCTCTGACCTTAAAAGAGCAAAATATCTTCTATCTCACGTTTTCCTTTCTGTGTTGTTTCTTTTCTTTTTGTTCCCACATTAGGGGCCTGTTGGGCTGATGGGGGCCCGTGGGGATCCTGGCTTTGAGGGTCCCATGGTAGGTTGCTCTTAACATAGTCTGCTAAATATTACATTGTTATATTGATATCTGGCTATTGAGATACATGTAAATACACATAGACCAGGTATATGTTAGAAGCAGTTGTGAACAGAGGATTCAAGTTTTTGTATCTGGTCCCTAAACACTTGTCTCCATACCAGCTGTATTTCAGTTCTCACAGTGCCACCTTCTGGTTGTGGTGGATCATGACATGATACCTTGAAGCCGCTGTGTTTATCAACACACACAGACACAATGAAATTTCACTTAGCTTCTCTGAATGTAGCTAAGACAAACACAAAACAAGATCCAAATACAAACAATAGTTATAAAGAAGTGTAAAAGCAATGAAAGGACAATAGGATGACAGAAGTAATAGGATTATCATTATTTTTTAAATAATTTTATTATTATTAGCTCATCTTTTTTAGCTGTGCTCCACAGAAATTGAAACTTATTCCAGCAGATTCATTACTTTTTCCTAATAGATGCTAAGCAAAATCATTTCCGTCTTCCCTCACTCATCACTTAATCCTTTATCTGTTGTTTAAAATACATTATGACAGTGAAGCTGTTCTATGTATGTGAGTAATTTGCTCATAATTTTGCTTTTGCTTCTTCGTCGGTTATTCATTAATCGTTGCCATTGTGAAACAATGTCTTTTGGCCTTACTTCCAGGGTGTACCAGGCCATCAAGGTCCTATGGGTTTTCCTGGGGTAACGGTAGGGCTCATTATAGATGTATATTTACCGCAAAGCATTATTAGCTGAACCTACTTTGACCATTTTCTTCTTTACAGGGTAACAGAGGACCAGATGGGGACAAGGGGAATCTAGGATCTAAAGGCGAAAAAGTAGGAGCCATTAACTTTCTACTTATGAATAGTGAAAGAAAAGAATAATAGGTCATCGAGGTATTTAAGAGAAAAATGGAAAAAAAAAAAAGCTTTTTCTTTCTTGCTTAGTGTTAGATAAGAAGTTTGATATTTCTCTTTCTGTAATCTGTATGGCAAATATGAAGCTTTAGTCAGCAGCTGGTTATCTTAACTAAACACAAGTTAAAATAACCAGACTGGAAATGGGGAAAAGGGAAATTATAGTTCTGTCTAAAGGTTACAAAATCTAACTACCAGCAAAACTCACTTATATCACATTATATTATCAAAACGAATGTGAGTGTATTATACTGTGTATGAGTGTGAGTGTGCTGTAAGTGTATTTCCAAACATGACAAACTAAAACTTCACACACTGTATGACTCAGGATTGTCTCCGTTTTATCTCTCAGGGCATTCAGGGAGCAACTGGCATTAGGGGCCCTCAGGGAGAGAGGGGCCCCACTGGTTTCCAGGGTTTCCCAGGGACTGAGGGCCAGCTAGGACCCAGAGGCAGTGAGGTACAGCAACAACAAACAGCAACATATTTTATTTTCAGATGACATCCCACTCCCACTTTTTACAGCATGTTGTTTTACACTGGCAGTGTGGCTGTTTAGACTTCCTTGCAGCTTAAGCTGCCCAGTGAAGGTGAAAAACAAGATAATTTCAACTCACTTACATTTCTTCACTCAGGGCTCAAATGGAGAAACTGGCCCTCAGGGAAAACAGGGCAGCCATGGGTTAAAGGTCAGTCGTGATTTGTGTGTTTCAACACTGAGAAATGTCCGATGATTTCATATGTTGATCCAAATGTCACATTTAACTGTGAAACTCTAGAGCCTCCAGTGGCCTCCTGCATGTGAATTTAACAATCCAGGTTTGTGACATGACTGAACGTTTGACTGGAATAACATGAATTTATGACACCTCAAATCGAACTCTACAGTCTGCATTTGGCCAGTCCATGGAAATATTTATAATATTTATAATATATTATAATATTTAAATCTTTCCCTACAACATGCAGATCAGTGTGTCACTGTGTAATTCATTTTGATTGTGTTACAGCTAAAGTCTAAATGTTTGTTAAAAATATAACAGCATAAACATATTTTGTCTATATTTCAAACATAAGAGCTTAAAGAGACTTTTGTTAAAAATAAAAAATGAAACCACAGTTTAGGAGCTGACAGTGACACATGGGATGACAGATGTTTTCAAACTCATGTTAGTAACTTGTGCATGATGTGTTGACCTTCATTGTCTCCTCATCATTGGACTCATGATTCCTGCTTATTAGGTCTAATGTTACGTGATCAGTGAATGTGCAGTGGCTGCCTCTCAAAACCTCCGGTGTGATTCTTCTCTTCTTCTGTTACGAACATGATTGTACTGATGTACTGGATATTGATGCTCAGTCACTAATATCAGAACCTCTTTAAAGGGGAACAGGGGACCAGATGGACGTAATGGAAAACCAGGAACCAGAGGGAGCAAGGTATAACACTGCCGCTTGTAATTCACACTGCTGCTACAGAACCAGTCATGAACTCATGCACTTAATATTTAAGGAAGATTTTATGTGGATAAACTGGTTGTTCTTAGAATAAACATATTAAGACAGAATAAAATAGAAATGTCACAAAGGTAGAAAACAGAAACAGATTCTCTTTGGAAACTACCTTCAAAGTTATACCATTGTAGAATCCATTGTTAGTAGGTATTTTCTTTTTTCTTTTTTTTCTCCAGGGTCGGACTGGACAGAGGGGCCACCCTGGCCAACCGGGTCCATCGGTAAACTTGCCCAAACCCTTTTAACTCTGGTCATAAGTTCAGGTCCCTAAAATGGTGAATAATTGTATTTTTAAAATAGTTGTAGATAAACTGTTTTACAGTTTGAATTAATGAGGTAATTTTAATCTAACCTAACATACTTTTAACATGTCAGATGTTAGTACCATTCTTATTAGAAACAGATTTCTTGTTTCTGTTGGGGAACTATTCGGTGTATCTAACTCAATGAAAGAGACTCCTACAGGACAATTTTGTGTGTCTCTGTGTTTTTGTTTGATTTGTCCCAGGGTTTGCCAGGGCCACCAGGACCAGAGGGAGTAGAAGGAAAGCCTGGTACACAGGTTCCCATTCTCTATCATATTTCAATCCCATCACCTGTAAATTCCTTGTGTGTTTCTGTGTGTCGTCTCCTTCCAGCCATCCTCCTGTCCCTGTGTTTATTATTCTGTGAATTATTTTTATAGACACTGGGATTTATTTCACACACTTTTCATTACTGGGTTTCCGTCTCAATTTTGTGTCCTTTAAAAAATGCAGGGCTAAACCTGGTGGTGAGTTCAGAGGGAAGTGATGCATCACTGCATACTGTAATATTAGAGATCTTTTAAAAAAAAAAAAGCTTCTATGACTGCAAGATGACGTAGCTGTTTGGTGCAGATTTTAAGCAGTGACATGCTGACAGATGGAAATTTGCTCAAAGTGTTAATACTGACTGCCAAGTTGAGCTGAGGTTACTCTTGTGTAGTAATTACTGGTTTAAACACAAGGAGGCAGTCTTTGTACATTACAGAGATGAGCTGTTGTACATTTTCAGGTCTTCATATTGAGTGTTTTTATATTTCTGTATTTAGTCTGAAACCTTAGCTTTTGAGAAAATAGCAATAACTGATAAAGGTTTTATTGAGTGTGGTTAGGATGGTTACACATCAGATATTTTTATAAGCTGGAGATGCATGTTAGTACATAATAATGATAATAATAATAATATAAAGTAATAATAATTACAATCAGCACAACACAAATGACCTCTGCTGTTGGGATGAATGACATTGTTGGTATTTTCTCTCTCTCTTCCAGGGTCCCTCGGGAGCTGCTGGGAGCGCCGGCAGTAAAGGACAGACGGTAAGACTGTCAGCCGCAGAATGACCTCAACCTTCCAGTCGTGACCTCATCATTCCTGCTCGGCTCTTTGCCACAGGCGGCAGAGTTCACCCGAATACAAACATTTTACTACTGTTAAGACAACCTAGGATGAAATTATGAAGGATTTTATAGGTCTGTGAGCAGGCAAACACAAGAAATATTGCCAAACAGGACGTAACAGAACCCGCTATGAGCCACTTAAACAAGTCATGGAGAGTGGTGCTTGAGGGTTTATGAAGACGACATTTCTCTATATCTGTAAAATATATGACATAAAATGTAATCAGATTTCACACAAATACTAAACTAGATGGGGACTCGATTAAATAACTAAAATAAATAAAGACACTTTTTTTCATTGTGGAAAATTATCCAATCTTAAATATTTGCATGTGGCCTTCAGTAACTGATGTGACACCGTTTTTGCGGCATTAATTACAACTTAACTGTTCCGGTAACTGTTTATCAGTCCTGCACATTATCTTGGAGGGACTTTAGCCAATTCCTCCATACAGAACAGCTTTGTTTCAGAGAAATTGTTTAGTTTCTTTGGATCAACTGTCCTTTGGTAGAACAACTGGTATGTTTAGGGTCGTCGTCTCAGTTCACAGATTCTCGTGCAGGTAAGAATTCATAGCTCACCTGTGTTGTCAAACTCAGACTTTGATAGAGAAGATCAACGCTTCTCTATCACAATAGCTACTGAAGACACAGGTCCACATAGTTTTGCTACATACAACCATTTAATATTTGATAATCTGTCAAATTAAATCAATTGCATAAAATGTATTATTTCTCTCTTGGCTTCCCTTTCTCTAGATCTAAGACTTTAGGATTAGAAAGACTGTGATTTCATTTTAGGTCATATTTAAGCAGAAATAAAGAAACTTCTACAGGCTTCATGAAGTTTCAAGCACCACTGGGAGAGTGTATGTACAGTATGTACTGTATGACACACTCATTGCCCAGAGGCACCTACTGTATATGTGACTGTTGAACATTTTGTTCTAAAACAGTAGGTAAGATGTGTTCAAATGCTGTAACATTTAAGATTTTCCATCAGTAAAACTAAGTGGTCGAAAACATGAAGAACAGCCCAAGAGCTAATATTTTATGCTCAGTAATTTGTGTTAAAAGTTTTAATCTCTTGAGAGAATTCCTAATTAGTAAATCCTCTTGAGAGGACTTACTAATTAAGAACTCCAGATGTACTGCTGCTTACCACCAAGTTCTGTAATACCAAATTTACATACTCTACATTGTTAATTAATATTATTAATTAACAAAGACAAATGCAGCCTCTTAGAGTCTTAAATTAAATTCTTAATTACCAAGACATAATCCATATTGGTAATTAGGAAGTAGTCTTACAAAAGCCATTAAATGAAATGGCCAAAAACAATTAAATACCAGATTAAACAACTATTAGTGAAATATAAATTCAACTAATTTAAACCAATAATTTAGCAGCCCAGTGCACATCTGCTTATTGGAAAAAATAAACGAAATTTGCATTTTATTACTTTTCGTTGGCTTTGCAGTTCTGATTATGCTCACGCTGTTTTGTCCCATTTCACTTCGTGTGACATGTTTGTTATTGCTTTTTCTGCTACTCTTTCAGGGTTTTCAGGGAATTGCTGGTGAGAGAGGAACAGATGGCCCACCGGGTTCTACGGTACGCTTCGTTGTCAATCTGGGGCTTTGTCATTTAGAAAACAGACAAAAAATGGAGCTACTATATGAAACTGAGTTTTTCAGAGTTGAGGCAGCCAGGAGGACAGACAAAAAAGAAATGCTGGAAATGAACACGCTCAACAAAGCACAGAGCTTTTGTGTGAAATAAATATTTGAGCCCATGTGCACTCTTTAAAATATGATTGGCTGAATTGATCAACAGTGTTATTGATGGATACTTTGACCCTTTGGTGACAGATGTTTGGATTTATATCTGATAGGGACCACCAGGAAAGACAGGCCCCCCAGGCTCACCTGGACCCACGGGAGAGAGGGTGAGTCCATAGGTGCAGATCAGTCATGACCACTGTTATGTCAGAACACTAATATTATATCTGTTGTATTTTATCCTAACACAAAATACTCTATTCTCAGGGTTTCACAGGGAAACCAGGCATGGAGGGACCTCAGGGCCCAGTAGGCATGTATGTAAGTGATTCTTCAGCAGGAGAGATACAAGGGATGCACCTGTACCACATTTTCACAGCATACAACATATATATATCTGCAGTACATGAACTGTGTACTGTATACTATATTCTTTGGGCCGATGAAACCAAGATCAACTTGTACCAGTATAACTGGAAGAGAAAAGCATGGAGAAGGACAGGAGCAGCTCATGATCCAAAGCTACCACATCATCTATGAAACATGGTGGAGGAAGTGTTGCTTCATAGGCATGTGTGGCTGCCAGTGGAAATGTGTCACTTGTGTTTTTTGAAACAACAGTATGTATGGGCTATACTCTCTGCTCAGAGTCAGCCAAATGCTGCAAAACATATTGGGTGATGTTTCATATATCAGATGCATGATGATCCAAAAGCTACAGCAAAGGAAGGAAGAGTTTAAGATGAAGAAATTTGATATTCTTCACTGGCCAAGTCAGACACCTGATCTCAACCCAGTAGAGCATGTTCACTTAATGGAGACAAGGCTGAAGGCACAAAGACCCACAAACAAGCAGCAGCTGAAGTTTGGAATTATGTTAGTTTGTTCCAGTATTTATGAACCCCCAGAAATGGGGGTGTTTTGGCAAACTCTGTGAATTAAAGCTGAAAGTCTTGACTTTGCTCACATCTTAAGTGTTTCATTTCAATGTGATAGTGTACAAAGGACAAATTCCAGAAAACATTATCCCAGTATTTGTGGGCCTAACTGTATGTGTAAAAGCATTAATTATGGATTACTGAGCAATTATTCACAATGTAGAACATTAATATACAGATCTAAACAGAGAGACCTAAATTAAATACAACTGTTATTTGAGAAATTCATACCCACAAGCAAATTATGATTTTACTCTTAAACTTAATTGAAATGATAATTGCTGCTTGAGCTGATTAAACACATCAAACAACATGGTTGGTCTGTAGTTTGACTGCACAGACATAAAACATTGCTGATCATTAGCATCAGTAGGTTTAGATAAACAAATCTTAACCTGCTGTGAAACAAGTTGTAGAACTGAGCATTTAATAAAGCAATACAGTATAGGATTAATGAATGGCAGGTTTGAGGTATGATTTTATCCTGCTGCAAATGGACATTAAGTTTATAATAAATTAGTCAATAGGTGTGGAAGTCATAGTAGTCAAAGGTTATTACAAGTTATCAAACAATGCGTTATTGCAGAGAGTTAAATGGAAACGAGTCAGATTAGCTGTATTTCCCAGTTGTCAGTCTTAAACTAAGTTAACCACCTGCTGGCTGCAGCTTCACATCAACTGTACAGACTTGAAATTGGTACTGATCTTCTCAAGTCATTTTTTTTGATTAATAAACTGGACTTAAAAATACTCAAAATATTTTATAATCTGAGATATTATGTGACATTACCTGATTAATAAAATTAATCAACATGCCATTTTATCTGCTGTCAGGGTATCCAGGGAAATATGGGCATGCGTGGGCCTCCTGGTTTTACAGGAGAAAGGGTAAGGTCATCTGTTTTTTACCAATGTTTAAACTTTTTGGTATCAGTGAGATTTGTTGATTAAAAAAAATAAAACAAGACGGGAGTTTTAAGAGTACTGTTCTACATTTAAACATCAAAAATGTTTAAAAGTAGCAAGCTAAAGCTAAATAAAAAGTAAATTTTTACAAAGATTGCAAGATTATTTGCTAATAGAGTGAATTGATATTCATGAATTGAACTTTCTTCCACTGACATTCGTGACTGTTAAAGTTGTTGAAGGACTCACTTCTTTTTCTTCCGCGTCAGGGTGAGCCAGGTTTACGAGGTTTACTTGGACCTGTTGGGAAGCCAGGACCTGCAGTAAGTGTCTAGTTTATTTTGTTTTTTATTTTCTATCTATGGACTCCTATATGAGAGAAGAGTATTGTTCACTGGATTTGACTGACACAACACCTATGATGTTGTCACACTAAGGGGTGTTTGGTAAATAAACCAGTGAATTGTGCAGCTGGTGTGTAGGGACTGCCAGTTTATGGAGGCCAACTGGTCACAGTGAGTGATGTGCAGGGGCAGCGATGGCAAATGTAATGGCAGAGTGAGAGGCACACTCATCTGATGGAGGACAAAATAACAAAGTTTTTTCAGTCACTGTTCTACAGCCTGTCCCCTGCAAACCACACTGAGTGTCAGGAGAAATCCTCCTTGATAAAGCACTAGACTTGCAGTCCTAGGTTAATATTTGATGGAATACACTTCACATTAAATACTTTATACTCACTACCCATGTGTCATTTTCTATTTTACCTTTAGTTATAGGGTATTTTGAGGTCTTATGAGATGTATTTTAAAGTTCACAAGATAAGAAAAAGGCACAATAGAAATGACAGCACAAAATGAAAAAAATAACAGCATGGAAACCAAGACAAAATACCAAACATGTAAAAACTAAATTAAGTGCCATTTTCACCTACAGTAGAAATAGACATGATTCACCGGCTATTCGTCAAATCAAGCATACAAACGAATATCTTAGCCGCGTATATTGGTTTGTGGGTAGTGAAGTGAATAAACTGAATGTATCAAAAACAAAAGGTAATAACTGAACTGTCAATGAAACAAACTAGTTCTGCAGGTACACACATACAAGCCCCTGAAAGCAAGCGTGCATTGTATCCACAGATAGTAAATTTGGGAACTTAAACGAAGCTTTGGTTTGTTGTCCTATTCTTTACCTTGTCTGGACTGAGATATTTTCTCCTTTCTCTTTGTTGAAGCTGTATTCAAAGCTGAAAGGTCAACTTTCAAACTTTCTTCTTGACACATGTCTAAGGTTCTGCACTATAAATCAGTCCTCCCTTTGGTTGGTTGGTTAGATATGGGAATAAGAAAGTCCCTCTTGCATAGAAAGTTAGTTTCACTAATGGAAGTGGGACTGTTTCCTGAAGTTCACATTTTCTCCACGGTCCTCCTTGAAGTGTCATTGGATACAGCTTTTGCTCACTCACTTGGTTTCCCATTGCTGTGGTGAAATCCATCAAGCTGTCATAAAGTACCAAGAAGGTGGATGCATCAGCTACTGGCTTGAATTCTAAATACACTGGTAAATGCTTTTGTGTTGCTATCACTGTATGAATTGAAAGCCACATTAATGGAAGAAAATATTCCTGTGGTTTTGATCCAGGTGAAGTTTTGTGGAAGTTGAGTCATGGCAAATGAAAAGTTTCACTACTCATCTAAATATCTTCTTCAGTCTGAAAAATGAAGCAGCTACCAAGAAAGAAGTCCAGTTGCTATGACTCAACTTCCAATGTGCAAAGGTTTTTTAAACTATCATGTTACTACTTCATTAACAGGAATTAAAAGAAAATGTAAGAGGTAAAAACTAAAAAAAACTTTTAAATTAGATTTCCTGTTGAAGCTGTGACAGTCCCTATAAGTGACTATTTAGGGTTTACACTTACAGGTGAGCTGTAGGAGGTAATACCAGATAAAGTAATTGAAGATAGCCATAATCTCCTTGATAATGGTCTTAAATAAATATTCATGAAACATACTAATATTAATTAGAACTTCCAATTTCCTCTAACAGTGTTCAGACAAGTGTAAGTTGTGAGTCTGTTTTCCTTTTTCAGGGTCTTCCAGGTCCTGCTGGAGAGAAGGGACTCCAGGGACCTCAGGTGAGAGAAACCTTCAATCTGAGAGTTTGTGCCTCCCAGAAAAAAACAAAATATTTTGCTTTCCCCACACGTGGTTGATGAATTGTAATTGCAATGCCATCAGTATTTATTCATATTTTACTTTTTTTACTCGTCGTACTTGAGGAAGTTCAGTTTGTAAAACCAGCACAGAAAACAGCTATTCATTATGAAAATGGAGAACTAAAAGTAATGAAATACTGCACTTATCAAGACTACCTCCATTAACTAACCTGGGTCCCTGGGCATTTTTTTGTGTCCAAGGAACACAGGTGGAGCTCATAGTGAAGGGACCCTCAAGGGTTAAGTTTCTTCTTTTGGAAAACACTAACTCAGCTTTAGCTTTACACTTTAGCTTTTCATTGTGTGATCCAAGAGATTTTGTGGAACTTTAATAGCATCATCACACTAATACCAACCACTAGTACCTAGTTGAAGACTGTCAGATTCATCACTTTTTTAAATTTTATCTTAAAACTGACACTTTTGTTGTTTTCCACAGGGTCGGCCTGGAGATGAAGGACCCAATGGAATACAGGGACCACCAGTAAGTTACAGGTTAAAGTATAGTGAAGCATATTGCACATCATGTTCATACGAATTTGTATTGTTTGTATATGGTATCATTTTGGGTTTGTGTGTTCACTTAATTGACTTCTTCTATTTCCTTTTTATTCATTTGTTGTTATTATTTTTTATTGATTTTATTAAATTTTTTGTAATATGACTCGCTGACGATAGAGGATGTGTTCACCATGGTTGTGTGTTTGTAATGTTTACACACACCTCACACACATAGTACATAAGAAATAAACTTTAATAGAAAACATCAGTATCAATATAGAATCAGTAGGATAAGATACAGTATAACACAAGTGATCGTTTTGACTGAGGAGGAAGTTAAACCATCATGAAATGTTTTGCTCTGCTCCTAAACTGATTTAAATGAGGTGATTTCATTGATTTATCCAAGAATCATCTACTGATAATACTCACTGTCTCAGTCACTGTTCATGAATGAATGTGATCTCAAAATTAGGACAATGTCAGTCGTCATCTTCTGGCTGTACTTGTTGATGTGGGCCACTGATTTATGTACACTACCAGTCAAACGTTTGGCCACACATAGGATTTACCATGTTTTTCATGAAAAGATACGTGTCTTCAGCTGTGTTACTATCATTGCAAAAATGGTTTTATAATGATCAGTTATCCTCTTAAATTAATGAACTTCCATTGGCAAACATAATGTTCTATTAGAAGACAATACTAAAGTTTGCTGATATTAGGTCTCTGTACATTTGTGTAAATATTCCTTTAAAAAAACAGCTCTTTCCTGCTACATTAGCCATTTACAATATTAACAGTGTCTACACTGTATTTCTGATATGATAGCCTTTTGTTTTTCTATTTCTACTGTTTTTTTGTTTTTTATTTGTGTGTCCAAACTTTTGACTGGTAGTGCATGTATTTGATTTTAGCCCTGGGTTTTTAGTTAAAAAGATAAATCAACATGAAAAGTATTGCACACACATTGGGCATAGTAATAAAATAATATGAAATGTCTTGAAAAGAAAGAAACCAGTGGTGCGTTGAGCACTGTGCACATCACAGCAAAGGAAAACAACAGCTAATGGGAAAAGCGTTGTGAATCTATGAAGAGAGTTGTGTCAGTGATTTGAAGATCGGATGGCGTCACTGCAAAAAAGGGATTTGCAACAATCTGTTCTAGTATTTATGTTCACTTAAGATTTGAGTCAACTATGTTGTGTAATGTATTTAGGTGTAAATACCATCAAATAGAAGCTGCAATGCTGAGATTTTCTCTCTCATAATCAAGTCTTGATCTTAAATCTTCAGTGTACGGCAATGTAGGCATGATTTTAGATGATCTTCTATTTTAACAGCCATTGTGATTTCTAGGGCCCTCCAGGTGTTCCAGGTACTGATGGGGCACGTGGAAAACCTGGACCTAGGGGAAGCATTGGGCTTCCAGGACCTCAGGGGCCACAGGGGCCACAGGGGCCAGCAGGAATCCCAGTGAGTGGGTACCTACCATTGACTGCTGTTTTTATTTGTCACACATATTCTAAACAAATAGGTTCTATCTATATTGTTAATGAAATAAAAGTGTCTAAACACTGTATTGTCATATTACCATCACAACAAAAAAAACAAACACAAAGTTATCTGAACATGTTTGTTCGGTCTTTTCAGGGTCTTCAGGGTGATGATGGATTATTAGGAGCAGCAGGGGAACAAGGCCCCAAGGTAAACTGCAGTGCATATAAGAATCATATAATGGAAGTATTTTTATCATGAAATGTTTCTGTGTAACCTTGATTGATTTTTAATTACTGAACTGTAACTGTAACCGTCAGGGTTCACCTGGTTCACCTGGTGATGCCGGTCCCCCAGGACAAGATGGACAGCAAGTAGGTATTTTAGTTATGTTGCAAACAAACCTTTTTCCAGTTATCTGTCATTTGTTTTGAAATAAAATACATCTGACGCCTCCTCCACCCTCTGACCCTTCCCTTGATTGTGACTGTGATAAACTGTATAAATACAGTTTCAAATACTTCAGAACAGCAAACCTTATTAAAGCAAAAGTAGCAATTTAGTCCTTTAGTCCAATTCATCCTGGATAATAGGACCACAGAGGACATTATGCTGGCAGGTGATAATTGCTTTAACTTTTGACTTATCAGGGTCTGCCTGGTCAAACAGGAATTGGGGGCCCGTCTGGACAGAAAGGAGACCAGGTCAGTGATCGCACCAGCACAATCTTAGTCTTTGCATTAGTCTAGTGACTCAAATTTGTCAAAGTAACTTTTTCAAAGTTGTCGACCATTCAATAGTACTGAAAAGCCTGCACTCAATAACTTTATATGATTTCCTGTTTTCTTATGCTCTCTGTTATGTTTGACAGGGGGACACAGGGTCTTGTGGGAAACCTAGTCCTCCAGGACTTCCAGGAGATAGAGGTCTTGAGGGCCCAAAAGGCTTTCAGGGACCACCTGGACCAGTAGGTAAAGAGGTAGGTGCATTTATCTGCTGTTATCTTCACTTTAAACGATTACAGGCATTGACAAATATGTTCATCTGCTATCTCATAAATGAAAGAACATCTCCACAAGTGGTATTTTTCAAATTTGGTGAAGAAATGTATAAAACTATTTCTGTGCTTCATGAAATAGATAAGCTGTTAAACCACCATCACACTTAAATAAACTGTGAAATGAAATTTCCTTGTTTGGTTGTCAAATGTTGATTATATAACAAGATGTGCAGAGAGTTGGCATGACTTATAATTTCCATCATTCTTTGATGGGGGTATTGCAGAAGGTATCATGGACACACTCATCTTGATGAAATGTGTGCTGCTTAACATTTGTACATTTACAGTACCTGCCGCCCTGAGCCATCTGAAAACAAAACACTACAGTGCTGGATAATGTTTCTGATCATCTTTGTTTTGTTCAATAAAACATTTAAGAAGTTCAAGGGAAAGCTAGTAGAGGGTGTAATTGCTTTTCAACATTGTTCACTGTTGTGTTTAAACACAGTTTTATTGTAACAGCTTAATTGAAAACCAGTAAAAATGGATAAGGGATCTTCCTCTATGCAGGCTTCAGGTAGGTATTAAAATAAATAGGACAGTTGAAAGCAAAAATGAGCCAAACACCAAGAGACTTTATCCTATACAGTAACAAATCTAGTGCAGCCTTATTTGCCGCCAACATAAAATTGAATGACTTTATTTTGTTCTGAAGTGTAAGTGTAAGAGAAGGTAACTTTTCATCTTCCGTCTCGTGTTTCCTACTTTTCTGCAGGGTGATGTTGGGCCTCCTGGTGAAGCTGGAGATTCTGGTCCCACTGGAGAAAAGGTAAACACAACTACTTTAGTTTGATGAAGGTGAATAGACAAGTTAAAGATCATCCTGTTTACTTTACTTTCTGATTACACACATTGAAGATGCTTGGGTTAGTTTGACTCTCTGGCTGATGTTTACAGTTTCTAATCAGACTGTGGTTGCTGTCGGCAGGGTGAGGTGGGACCTCTAGGTTTGTCTGGTCGAGAAGGACCTTGGGGGCCCCCTGGAGAAAATGGAGAAAGGGGTCCAAAGGGAGAGAAGGGCCACACTGGACTAATGGTGAGCAGGTGGACACCTCACATGTGTGTGGACATGGTGTTTATGGTATTTTTGTCACATTATACTGATTATACTTCTACAATGTGCTGAGTAGAGGAACACATTATATTCATACATCATATTTATTACTTAATCAACAATGTTTGTTACAATAAAGTCTACAGTGCTCAGATGTTTTAGAAAGTTACTGAACATTGCTGTAAATGATGTATTATTGAATATCTACTGCTTGTAATATTTATCCTTTCTTTCTTCATGTAACATGTTCACCCAAGATGCAGTAAGGAAGAACTGCTTTGCGTGTTATAGAAATATTTCACAATTTCAAATGTATGCATCATCTTTCTAGTGACTATTTAATATCTAGATGGAATTTGAAGAGTCACAACAGACAGTTTTAGAAATTGATGGAATAAAAACAGTTTAGTTACTAATCAGTATAAATGGAATTAAAAACTGATCAGTACAGATTGATAAAAACCAATAGATGATCACATCCGTCCTGTTGAACAGGGTGAACCTGGGCTGATGGGTAAAGTGGGACCTGCAGGTCTGCCGGGGTTACGGGTGAGTTTATTAACAGGACGTTTTGATGCTGTCACGTTTATGCTGCTTACAGTGGTCTTCAAATTAAGGTTTATTGAACAGTTAATAGTCATTAATCCATTTGACAGATAGTGTATGTTTGGTTTTGACTGTTTCACTTGTTACCACATATCTTCAAACCAATAGGGAGTCACAGGCCCCCGGGGATCCCCTGGGCCAGATGGACCTCAGGGGCAAAAGGTAATATAAAAAAATTCATGCTGCTATGATACGTTCAGAATGTCCATAATACACATTTTACTGAAATACAAAAGCAGGATCAACCAATGTTGAAATGAAACATGTTATTTATTCATGGTTACTCAAAAACAGCAGGCAGCAGAGCAGAACCACCAGATAATTTCCACGTAATTATGTTATTGTAATTTGCATAACATTCTGCATAAATGTATATTTACCTCTTGTGTAATGTGAAAAAAAATCTACCTAAGTAGAGTGAGGATTTCAGTGTGGACAAGCATCCCAGTTGCTGATGACAGGACTAGTCAGGTGCACTTTGTCGAGTCCAAGACAGGTCCAAGCTTGTCAAGTTAATTCAAAATTATAATGCACACTTAGGAGCAGAGCAAATGTTTACACTGTAGGATTAAAAGATAGCAATTTCACTTGATATTTTACTCAACACTCTCATAAAACCAGCATGTGGCTGAGAAGTGTGCTCTGCTGTATTTATGATGATGAAAAAGTGCGGTGCAGCCACTGTAGGATCAAATTTAGCCTTTCCACTTTACGTCAAGTGTCACTTTACATTTCCAATATCTGAATAATATATCTGAACAGGTCCACTAACATTCAGTAGCACTGGACATACGTATCAAAAAAAGCACATAACAAAACTCATTGGCTGCTTTAACTTAAGGGGAGGGAAATAAACTTTAAACAAGTCTTCACTCCAATTCTTCAAAAACGATACACAGCAACGTAACGTAAATATCATCCTCTGTCGAACACAGCAAAGCTCTGTGATGTCTGTGATGTCATGAAGCATACAGTGCCGCAGACAATAAGACCCTGACTCAGTGGTAACCAACAAACTTTGGTTCCGCTATCAAACTGTACATCTACCTTAATATGCATCACAGTATTCGTAATAACATTCATGTTACACAAAAGGCTTTCATTTATTAACATAAATTATTCACATGTACAATGTGTGTATAATTCACTTCAATGAATGAAGGAAGTGAAACTGTATAACTGGTTCTGATAGGAGTTACAGACATAGACAGCTGAATTGGACTCAAGTCCAGACTTGACTACTACTGCACTTGCTGATGGTACCAGTAAAATCCAACACTAGGTTGGATCCCAGTAATCGCCTGACTGAGAGGATCCCACCTCACTAGGCACATGCTCTCCTGTTTCTAAAACACACACAACACACAGTGCTCTGCTTGAATGTCCGTTCAATTAGAAGAAATATCAAAGCAACAACATTAAAGGAGTTTCTTTATTTCTCCAGGGGGAATCTGGGCCCTTAGGAATTAATGGGCCTCCAGGCTCAGCTGGTCCTCAGGTAAACTCTCTATTTTCTATTTAATGATACGTATAAAACCCTGTGTGTGGTTATGTGGAATGAAATCAAATTTGGTTTCTGTTTGTCATTTTCATAGGGAATAACTGGAGCACGTGGTGTCAGAGGCGACACAGGGAAGCTGGGGTCACCTGTAAGTGTCAGGAAATTGTTTGCTTTCTTTGGTTTGTTTTCAATGCAATTTACTACCCTGAAATCAATACTTAATGTGCTACAGTCCTCATTTCTCTGAACTTTAAAAGCCTGTATGTAAACACGTTGTTTCTTACTGGGCAGATTGTTATAGGTGGTTGCAGTTTTATTGTTTTCTCCACGGCTCTGTTTCAGAAGTGCATCTAATGCAGGCAATGCTTTGCCTCCATTTTGTTCTGTTGGAGCAAACAAAATGTCTAAGGGAGGCCTGTACTTTGCCAAGTTACATTTGCATGTAATGTCATTATAGTGGTGCAGACATTCATGTCCCCCTCAGGATGAATTGTAACAGCTTTTGGTGATTCCCTTGATGTTTCTTCTAGATCCATCATCAGGTCAAAATTTCAATTTGTGCAGAACATTGGTTCATAGCCAGATTCCATGCCAAGCTAATCACATCCCCATTAGTCTCAGCTGTACTTTGTATTAAGTGGTCATTAGCAAATGTTAGCACACAAAGATGGTGAAAGTGGTAAATTCTTACCCGTTTATCACCAGCAGCAGGAACTGTAGGTGCTATAATTTGCACATATTTTCAACTAATATGTGGCTATTTGTCTGTTGTCTACATAAAAATTAGCAAAACATGCTTGTGGTTAAATTGTGTCATCAAAAAAGATGATTTAGATTTAATTAATTTAATACTTTGTATTGTTTTAAGTCTATTTTGTATCATTTGCCTGGTAGGGTTTAGTAGGATTAGTTGGACCACAGGGAGACCAGGGAGCTAAAGGGGAACCAGGGTCACAGGGACTCAAGGGAGAACCAGGACCTCCAGGTGTACCAGGAGAACACGTTAGTATGCTTTCCATGTTATATGTATTCTTCTTAAGGACAGGGCAGCTACATTAATTGACTTACATTTGCAGATATTCATAAAAATGTCTCCTTACTATTTAATACCTGTTCAGGGTGAGGATGGTCTGCCAGGAATCCACGGTCCTCCAGCTCTCCCAGGGTTTGAGGTAAAAACTAAACCACCACTTAGTATCATCAGCTCTTTGTCTGGTGTTAGTTACAACTGCTTAAATTGGTCATTTGTTCTTCTTCCTCTTTTTAAGGGACCTCCTGGAGAGATGGGACCCCAGGGTCCCCCAGGTCCCACAGGAACACCAGTAAGTGTGTGGGGATGTTGGGAATTGACAATCCTACAAAACATAGTATAGAGGTGTTTGTAATTGTTTGGTCTGTCTGAAACAACAAAACCTGTTGTTGTTCTGCAGGGAGTGCAGGGAAGACCAGGACCTGAGGGCAAACAAGGCATTAAAGGCGAGAAGGTAAGGTCCTCTTATTTCATACTGACATCACATGTTGCCTCTGTATGGGGTGCAGCAGCACAACCAATTGACACACATTGACCACATTAACTCTTAAAAACTTAAAAATCCTGCTATTTACAGTTTTATATATTTATACTGTAGTGTGCATTAATATTTTAAGAATTGAAAAATGTTTGTGTTTTACCCTTACAGGGAGATGATGGCGAGAGTGGATCACCAGGGAAGACAGGGAATGTGGGAAGGAGGGTAAGAGTGCTCTAATGTCAAATCCACACTACTGATGAATCCAAGGTCGATATTTATTCTTTAGTTGTTTGTAATATGAAGGCCGAAAATTAGACTTTGTTTGGTGTTGACAGTTTTTACACAGATATGTTCTGGTTGTACTAACAGAATCTGACGATGTGAACAGGTTCATAGATTCATTTTTAACTAGTTTCATGTGTTGCCCGATTGAAAAACACTGCAACCTCATTCTCAGGGGAAACGGGGGAAGGCAGGAGTCAGAGGGATCCGGGGAGACAGAGGACCAAAGGTGGGATATGTGGAATAATAACATCAGGCTTTGTACACCTCATTTAGTTATGATGTGTGAACCAACAGTAGGTTGTGTTGGGTCATTCAGGGTGAAAAGGGAGACACGGGAGCAGACGGCCTCCCTGGGTGGTCAGGTCTCATCGTAAGTCAATTTATTTGTTCACTTAACATCCATTCAGCTGTTTTTATATCTCAGCTGTTCAGCTATCCCTACAAAGTACTCAGTTAAACAATTGCAGTGCATTCATAAGTCTGTAAATTGATCCACGTAATATGTTGTTTGTTTTTGTCACAAAGGGAATTCCTGGGTTGCGTGGAGAGCAGGGGGATCACGGTGAAAAGGGGAAAGAGGTAAATAAAAACCTGACAAAGTTTCCATCCAGGACCTAATCTAATTGGAATTGATTGGATTAAATGTGTTAAAATGTTTCTGTTGTTTGTTTGTTTTAATAATATTGGTTACTGGTTACTGTAGATTACACTTCCGGCGGGTCAGGCCAGTGCTTTGCATGGCAGCTCTGCCATCATCTGTGTATGAGCATGTGTGCGACTAGGTGAATGAGAAGCAGCATTGTAAAGTGCTTTAGGTACCAATAAGGTGGAAAAGTGCCGACCATTTACTTATAAAATATATTTGAATATTACAGGTGTCAAATACGGCGGAAAAGCAATTCAAAATCATTGAGGGTTTTTTGGATAATTTACAGTGCTGTGAATAATTTACGTAGCAATGAACTCTTTATAATCTCTCAATTCAATGCATGAGAGTGGGACACAACTTAATGTGATGTCTTTACATCTCTCTTACTACAGGGGTAATTCAAAGAAATAAAACATGATTCAGCACAGCTTTAGTCATGTTGTATTTTAACGTATTGTTCTGGTCTGCGATGTTTAACTGCAGTGCTTGTGTTTTCAGGGTGAGAAAGGAGACATGGGAATGTCTGGACCACCTGGAGGTGCTGGCACAAAGGTGGGAGTCATGATTGCACATGTCAGAAAATGATAATGTCACTTTGTGGTTGTGATGGGAAAGCAGCCTTGTTCATTATTTTATTTTTTTAACAGTGAAATCACTCATTTATTCACTTACTGCACCTGTGCAGTCAATCCATTCACACACCCTCAAACTTCAAGTGCACGTGTTACCATTGCAATGAAACTAGCAAGCTGGTCTAACAGCATCGCACCACATAAAACATCATTTTCAGACTAAATGAAATGTCACCACATCAACATAAAACACAATGTAATGTGAACCTGTGACACAGGGTTAGCTAACTACAGTTGATGTAGCTGTAGCTGTAGAATCTCTCTCTCGCTCTCTGCTGTGCACAACTAACAGTCCTTTGAGTGCATTTAGTAGTAATTGTAATTATTTTAAGCAGAGCCAGCCATATTTTGGTCATACATTTTTTCCTTGTGGGTGACTTAATAGAACACAGTGTCATTATTTTTCCCCATTTTATTTTCAGGGTATTCGTGGTCCAGTTGGGTTGCAGGGTCCGGTGGGCCTAAAGGGAGAGCAGGTGCACAAAAGAAAGATTGTAGCTTGTCATTTTAGTTTATCATTTTAGTTTTGTGTTAGAGCTTGAATCTGTACCACATCTTTTTTTTAGGGGAGTATTGGTCCTCCAGGCCCGTGGGGTTCACCAGGGATGCCAGGATTCCCTGTAAGTTTGTCATTAAATTGGCAGAACACATGTACAACATATACACAAAACATATGTTTTTTATATACAGTACTGTGCAAAAGTCTTAGGCCACTATTGGATTAGTTTTTCAGCAATGCTTTGATGTCCATATATATT